>APFE030016128.1:106743-159854 GCA_000404065.3 Pinus taeda | reverse complement strand
TCTGCAGGTTGTAGCCTGCATACTGGTAAAGGACTGCACCAGTATATTGTAAAAGAAGTTTCTCATTAAGAAGAAAGAAACGAATTGCAGCAGGTGGTTTTCACCCACATTGGGTTTCCACCTTATATCATGGTGTTCATATGTGTGTGGATCTTGTGTGATGCCCTATTCTGTTATACTGCACCTATTTACTGTTAATATGCTTAATAATGTCCTGATGCATTTACTGAAGTTTAAGCTAACTGAATTATAAGATCTCTGGGTATACGCTATTTGCTTTAGACACAGTCGCGTGTATACGCTGGTTGACTTCATAGAAGCAACGTATATGAATCTGAGTATGAAATTGAAAAGTTTTATCTGATCTGTTAATACTGATTCACCCCCCCCTCTCAGTATTATTTCCAACAATATCCTATACAGATTTTTCACCTCTGAGGAGATTGTGTAGATCCTGTATAGATCTGTCACCTAACGTGCTTCCATTGCACTTTAATTTGATTGCTCGATTCGGGAGCATGAGCATCTTTCTCTAGAAAATGCACCAACATTCCGGATGGAATTTTCCTTTTGGTTCCACCTACAATATAGACTAATTAATCACATTATCAACATATTTCACATACTTCTTAAGAAATGACATATGGAAACACCATGGACTTTCATTGTCGAAGGCAATGCAAGTCGATACACTACTGGTCCAATCCTCTCAAGAATATTGGAAGGCCCACAATATTCAGATGTCATCTTCACACATGATCCAATCCTCAAGGAGCTCTTTTTGGGCTTGATGCATAAGTACACATGTTTCCCAACATGAAACACCCTGAACGTCGTGTGTCAATATGAATAACTCTTTTGTCTATCCTGTGTTGCATTTATATTCTTCTTGATAACCTCCATTTCATTTTCCATCTCTACCAACATGTTTGGTCCAATCAACATCATGTTCACTAGATGACTCCAACTGATAGGAGTGTTAACCACTCTAGGTTCCATAACCCTGAGTTAAATTTATATTTTAGTGATATAGGATCCACATCACTTTCATAACAAGGAAAGCGAACGGTTTTAAATCTATAGTCACATAGATAACCTTGTCTCCCAATGACTGTAGTCTAGATTTCCTAGTTTTGAGCATGCAACCTCAGAGTCAGAGCCACTTTTTCAGGTCTAGTATCCAAACTTCAACGAAAAACTTGATAGAACTTTATATAATGATGAATGACATAAGGAAAAATCCATTAATGCAAAACTTAGTCAATAAATTAACCTAACTAGGCCTAGCCATTACATACATTTCATCAAACACATTGTGAACATATAATCTACAGGTCATAAATATATATCTAAACATAGGGGTTTGATACATATATAAGAATCATCAAGAAGGTCTAATTCCCTCTCACAATGGTTGCAATAACATCTATTTTATCATGCATTTAATAACCATTCATTTACCAAACGAAACATGTTAAGAGCCATAACTAGAATCTATCATGAAACCATGCTTATAATCAACATATAACTCGAAAAATAACAATGATAGAACAACCATAAAGACATATAATAACAAGTGTAAATACTCATAAAAATACAATAGGAAAATAACTCTTCTTAACGTATGCAAAAGTCAACCAATTCAGACTTTCATGTACCACCCAACCATAGATTGGGCTTAACCAAAAATTTCGTTCAGTCAATCACCCCTATGCCATATATCAAGCATGAATGTGGGATCTCATGGAATAAACCACACAAAACCAAACAAGGGATTCCATAGGCCGAACCACCTCAAACCTAAACTAGTGATTCCACCTCATGAAAGGACATCACTAACTATCACCGAATTGGTGTCTACCCAAGCTTCCGAGGGCTTGGCTCCATGACTAGTAACTCAATCCACAATTGTTGCAGGGATCCATAATGTTTGTCCAACCAAGGATCTAGGACTATTAGCTCAACTCACCAAGGGCTTCAAAGTGTTTGTCCAACTAAGCATTCCAGGACTAGTAACTCAACCCAATCTTTTCCATGGCTTCCAGAGTGTTTGTCTAACCAAGGGTCCACGAACTAGTAACTCAATCCACAAACATAAGTAAAATGAGCACCAATTTTAAGTGAAATTTTTTATTTTTAGTTAATAAAATTCATAACTACCTAAAATAAAAGATGAGTGAATGTAAAAAAACATTTTGAATGTACTAGCATAACTTTTTACAGTCTTCGGTTCTCTATAATTCCAAATTTTAAATGAAATTTTAGACTTTTAGTTAATAAAATTCATAACTACCCAAAATAAAAGATGAGTGAATATAAATTATTATTTTGAATGTACCAACATAACGTTTTATGGTCTTCAGTACTTTTTATGGTGTTTGGTTTGCTATAGTTCTAAATTCTAAGTGAAATCTTTTAGTTTTAGTTAATAAAATTCATAACTACCCAAAATAAAAGATGAGTGAATGTAAAAAGAATATTTTGAATGTACTAGCGTAACTTTTTACGGTCTTCAGTTTGCTATGGTTTCAAATTTTAAGTGAAATTTTAGATTTTTAGTTAATAAAATTCATAACTGCGAAAGATAAAAGATGAATGAATGTAAAAAGTTATTTTGAATGTACGAGCATAACTTTTTGCGGTCTTTGGTTTGCTATAGCTTAAGTTTTAAATGGAAATTTTCATTTTTAGTTAATAAAACTCATAAACACCCAAAAGAAAAAATGAGTGAATGTAAAAATTTATTGTGAACGCATGGGAATAACTTTTTACGTCTTTAGTTTGCTATAGTTCCAAATTTTATGTGAAATTTTTTATTTTTAATTAATAAAATTCATAACTATCCCAAATAAATAAAAAATAAAAAATAAGTGGATGTAAAAAATTATTTTAAACGTACCAACCTAACTTTTTAATAAAATTCAAAGTTTAAATATATTTACTCATTTTACACTCTCACTAAATTGTCGATAGCTTAGATCAGGGGATCTTAAGTGATCTTTGTCGAGAAACTTAATTTGACCAGAGGAGAGAGGACATCATCGTTGAAAACCACCTCATACCTCTAAATTTGACAAGAGGAGGGAGGACGTCATAGTTGAAAATAGCCTCATAGTTGACAAGAGGACGGGAGGGAGGACGTCATAGTAACACTCATCTTAATGCTTCCGGGAGCTTAATACTCTAAAAAAGTCACTGGAGGTGGCAAGGAAGGTTGGGAAGCTACAAGCATATGTGGCGAAGCTGAAGCCAAGGTGATAAAGGAATTTAAGGAGATTTTTAAGGACCATAATCCCCCCCATATTTCCTCAAAGTTTACTATTTCTCTTACCGCGATAGAAGTATGTATGATCCATATCTCATTCTACAAAATTCACAATTTCTAGTTTTGGTGTGTTTATGAAAGGATGTTTATTAACTAGTTTGTGTTGGTAGGTTGCATTCTCTAAAGATTGTTCGATTCTCGATAAGGACACAACAGTCACAGAGAACAATATAATTTTTGAAGGCTTCTTCGCATCTATCACTGGAAAAAGTAGTGGAATGTCTGTCGCCAAGACTTCAATCGTAGATAGAGTCTCCAAGATAGTAACTTCCTAGAAACAAATTTCATTGTATGTTAATATATGAAAAGTCCGCATTGATACATTTTAAAAGTTCCAGCGATCCACATGGTTTTTTTTTGTGCATTGGGTGCATTGAATATGGGGAGTAACACAACCATATGAAATTCAAGGCTAAAAGGTGAGGTTGGGTATGTACAATTTCATAGAATATTGAAATATTCAAATCCCTAGATTTTCAACCTTGAAACCTAGATTTTTTAAACATGGAAATGCATTTTTATTTGATCAATTCAATTAAAAAACCCTTTCTCAAGCACATATCAGACCAAGATTTAGATGGGTCTATTTTGGATTTATGAACTCCACTGCAAGAAGTAGAAACCATCCTCGTAAGTTTTGGGCGAATCAAGATTGAAACTCCTCACACCTATTGCTTTAGGGATTCTCAAGTAAATTTTAGATAGGAATATTGAAATCCCTGGATTCTTTAACTTTGAAACCTTGAGCTTTTGAAAATGGAAATGATATTTTAATTAATGGATTCTATTAAAAATCATTTATCAACCATTTACAAGATTGAAAAAAATAGAGATAGATGAATAATTGAAATTGTTATTGGTTAGAAATTTTTGGAAATAATTCATCCCACAGTGAGATTCATTATTCACTGAATTATTTTTAATCTCTATCAATTTTAAAGAAAAGGATACGAAAACCATGTAAGTTTTTCTCACTTTTCCTTTCTAAATTGGGCTCAGCCTATGTTTGATCCTCTGTCCCCAACTTTTGTTCAAGAAAGGTGGCCCAAAACAAGAGCCACCCTTGAAAATAGAGGGTCATCCATATAGTGCTCCTTATGGTCATTGCTTGTTTTATTTGGGGCAATTTAATCTAAAGATTATGTGGATCAAGAAAATGCTATAAACGATGAGCTCAATGTCTAGAATAAACTTCCTCTTATCAATTAATATTATCCGTCTTTGATAATTATAGTCTTCATTATGATCAATAGTCTTCATTGTGATCAATAGTCTTAATTTTGGTCAATCTCAAACTATTTTCTCCTCCTACTCTTATTGTCACCATTGTTAGTTTAGCGATCTTTTCATATCGATTATATGAAAGGGGTAGTTGAAATCATAAGACATTCAAATATTTTATTCAATATATTGTAGTAAAAGTCATATCTTCTCTCTCTTTCTCTCCAATATTAATAGGTTGAATTACTATAACACACAAAACAATGCACAATCAAGCCAAGAATTTTTCTATACTTACACTGAAATCAATGCACATTTTATGCTAGTGGAAAAACCTGTGAACAATTTATGAAACCAAAGTTTTGGACTAGCTAGGTGAGTCCATCATCAGGGCAATGAGATCTGTATTTTGAGACGAGAGAGTCGTGAAAATTATGGAACTATTAATAGTTGTTTAGAAAGATATTTGATATCTTTTTTATTTTTTATTTTTAATGTCAGCCTTATTGATTCATAATTATTAATAAATTATTTTTATTATTCTTTTATATTTGATTTTTTTATATATATATTATATATATGTTTATATTATTTAATTAATTTATTTAATATTATTAATGTTAATTATCAATAATTTAGGTTTGAATGATTGAATATATCTGAATGTGTTTAATTTGTTATAATATTTAATTATTATTTATTTTATGTGTTTATTTATTTATTTGTATTATTTATTTTATTTAATTGTATTTCATTTATTTAATTATTATTAATATTTATTTATTTATTTTTATTATTATTATTATTATTAATTAATTAATTTAATTTATTATTTATTATTTAATTTTTTTAAATTTAATTAATTAATTATTTTTTTGTTTATTATTATTATTATTATTATTTAATACATTTATTTATTATTCTTATTATTAGTTTATTTATTTATTAGTTTATTATTATTATTCATATAATATTAATATTAATATTATTATGATATATTCTTTTCTTTTATTATTAGTTAATTATATCATATGTTATATAAATAAGTTACTTCTGGTGTATTAGTTTGAATTGTAATATTTTTATTTTTATTTTTATTTATTTTGACTTATCAAATTTTATTAAAATGGAGTTAAATAGATTGATTTATTTGTTATATTATTAGATTAATTTAATGCTTTTTCATTCTATTTAATAAGGGTTTCCAAGTGCTACTTAATTTAAGACCGTCATCCCTATTCATGTTATTGGAGGATTTCTCAGTTTCAATTGCCTCTTTCACCCTTCGTTTTAAATAATGGTCTTCCTTGTGGACTAAGTTTGCTTGTTCCATATAGATATAGTGCGAGACGAAACATGCGTGCTCTGCTAGACCTGATTTTTCCAACCTGTTTCTTGTAATATCATTAATGTGTTCTTTTAATCTTATTCCAAAGGATCTCCCTGTTTCACCTATATAAACTTTACTGCAAGAACACGAAATCGAGTATACTCCTTTGTCATTTTTGGGTCTATTAAGTCCTTAGCAGACTCAAGCATGTTTTTTAGGGTGTTAGGGGGCGTGAATGCAACCATAATGTTATGCTTGGAAAGAACTCTGGCAATTTTATCTGTGGTTCCTTTAATATAGGGTAAGGAGATTCTAGGGTTTTCAAGGGTTTTTCTTTTTTGTTTATTGGTTATGGAATCTTTAATTATTTTTTGGATAATGTGTTTTTGATAGCCATTGTTTAGAAAGCCTTATGGAGATGGTTAAGTTCTTCCTCTAGATGTTCAGGGTCAGAGATTCCGGAGGCTTTGATGCACATTGTTAATCCAATCACTTTAAACTTTATGTGCATTCAATGCAATCAATCAGATATGATTAGAAAAAAAATTCTACAATGTAATCAATGAATCTAATACAAGATATCAAATAGGTTAGAAGAAAACATCTACACTGAAAGGAAATGCATCTAATGCAGGCAATAAAATAACACTAAAAATCAACATCTACTCTAATATAAATGCATCTAGTGAAAGAAATCAAATATAATTAGAAATACACATCTACACTGAAATCAATGCATCTAGTGGGAGAAATCATATAGAATTAGAAAGAATCTAGATTGAAATGAATGCATCTAGTACAAGCAATCAAATATGAATATAAATCAACATCTACACTAAAATAAATGCATCGATTGCAAGAAATCATATATCATTAGAAATCAAAATCTACAATAAAATCAAGTCACCTAGTGCAAGAAATATTATAGGATTATAAATCACTATCTACACTAAAATCAATGCATATAATGCAAGAAATGGTCTTCCCTCTCTCCCCTTCCATCAATATTTATTTCTCCTTCTATCTCTCCTGCTTTATCTCTCTATCTCAAATCCAAACATATACACATTCCCTCCATCTCTCCCACATCACTCCATCTCTCTCTCTCCACTTTTCTCTCTCTATTTCTTTCTTCTTCTCTCCCCCAGTCCCCTTCCATCTCAAACTCTTTGTCCCTCCCTCTCTCCTCCTCTCTCTAAAGTCCTCTCTCTCCCTTTCTCTCCTACCTCCCTCTTGCCCCATCTCTCTCTCTCTCTCTCTCTCCTCTCTCTCTCTCCTCCTCTCTACCCTCCAAGCATGTTCACTATCTAACCATCCCTCTCTTAATTTCTCTCTCCCCCTCATTCCACCCTTCCATATTTTGTGTCTCACCTTTCATATATCCCTTTCTTCTCCACGCTCTCACTCCTCTCCTTCTTCTCTCTCAATTCCTCTCCCTTGGTCCTTTAGTTAAACTCCTTCAATGCCAAGCAATCAAATAGGATTAGAAGTCATCATCTACCCTGAAATCAATGTATCTAGCGCAGGAAATTTATTCTTTCTACCGACATTATAGCCACCCTCCCCCACCTCTATATGCTATATCTCCCTCTATCACTGACTTATTTCTCTCTATCTCACGACGATACTCGCCACCCAACACAACATGTTCTCCTCCCGTCCATATCTATCTATCTCTCTCTCTTCCTTCACCTTCAATCTATATCTCTATATCCATTTGTCTCTCTCTTTTATCTCTATATCACCCCAAAAACATACACTCTTTCTCCTTATCTATATATCTCTCCCTCCCTCTCCATATCCCTCTTTGTTCCCCTTCTCCCCCTTTCTTCCCCCTTCTATCTCTCTTCCCTCCCTCTCTTTCCATCTCGTTTATCATTCCCTCTCCCTCTCTCCACCTTTCTCTCTTTGTGTATTTTTACTTACCTCCCTCTCTCTCTCTTCCTCCCTCTCTCCTTCTCTCTCTCTCATCCTCACTCTTTTCCTTCCTCTATCTCCCTTTATGTCCCACTTCTCTCTATTTTCACCCTCCAATTCTATTATTATCTCCCTCCCTCTCTCCTTCTCTCTCATTCTTCCCCCCATTCTCTCCATCTATACTTCTTTGTATCTCTATATAAGCCAAAAACATGTACACACCCTCTCTCTACTTTCTCTCTCAATGTATTTCTTTTTCCCTCCCTCTCTCCCCTTCAAACTCAATCTCTCTATCCCTTCCCCTCTGCTTCTTCCTCTCCCTTCCTCTCTATCCCTTTCTCTCACTCTCTCTATCTCTCCACCTCTATTGCTCTATGTCTTTGTTCTTCCCTCCCATATATATAGAGAGAGTTAATATTTATCATGATATATTAATATATATTGTAAAATAATTAATTTTAAAATTATATAAATTTAATAACATTAATATTAAAATATATTGATACTAATATTAGATTTAGAAATAATATTGATATGAATATTAATCTTTCAATATTAATATTAGATTTAATGATATTTTTTACATGGCATGAAAACAAAATTTATATTAAAACTATAGAGGGCTACTATAGGTCTCAATTTCAGAACTGGATGATCCAAAATTACAGAGATACATCAGAGGCAATATCGAGCTACTACAAAGTGAAAAAATGTGTGTACATTTTAAATTTTTGCTTAAGCTTGGTTTGAAAAATTATTTTGAAGGAATTCAAAGGGCATAGTAGAACATTATTATCGATAACTGATGCCCCGAGGAAATAAAATGCAAACACTTAGTAAGAAACCTGAAAGCTCTAGCATGACTCATGAAGAAGAGGAAGAAATGCTACATGATATATCAAAATTACAAGACCAAGTGCAACAAATTTCACTCTCACAAAAGCTAATTGAAGCTAAGATAAAAGGCGTGGAATTGAAGATAGAGGGCGTGGAAGCTAAGATTGACGATTTGAAGATAGATTTGAAGATGGATTTGACAAATTTTCTACAAGATATAATTAATAATGGTGAAAGGGTAGTAAAGGAAACTCATGATGCGAAAAAAAGAAATGTTAATCATGATTTGATAGACTTTAATGTTGGATCAAAGACCCACCATATTCCAAAAATCGATATGAGGAAGTTTGATGGCAAGGATCCCGCAACATGGATATTATAGATGGAGCAATTTTTCGATCTCAATAATGTGCAAAACACACAAAAGGTACATATTGCAACTTTATATTTGGAACCAAATTAGTTTGTATGGTATCAATCGCTTTGCTATCGTAAAAAAATTATCACTTGTGAAATTTTTATGGAAGAATTGATAACACATTATGAGGATACAAAAAACAACACTTGTTTTAGCCAATTTATAAGTTTCAAACAAAAGGGGTCAATAATGGAGCACATTGAGGAGTTCCAAAAATTGAACATAAGGGTAAAAAAATATTCTAGAGGAGCATAGGATTGATGTGTTTAGCTTTGGGAACCTGATTCATTAGAGAAGGCATTCAGGTTAGCAAGAAAAATGGAAAGAAAAATTATGTTAACCAGGAAGCATACCACTCACAACTATAAAGATAGAAGTGTTGTTGCCCCTAGTCTTCCACAACCTATAAGGTTGACATCACAACAATTGGAAGAAAAAAGAGCAAAAGGGCTTTGTTACAGTTGGGATAGCAAATACACTAAAGGTCATAAGTGTGTTGAGAAGAAATTATTCTACATAGATTGTGAAGAGGAAGAAAAAAATGAGAAAGAAAGGTCAAAAGAAAAGGATATACTCCAAGAACAAAGCTTAAATAAACAAGAAATGAATCCAACCATATCTTGTAATGCATTGGCTGGAATTACCACTCCTCAAACCATCTAGATCGAAGGACACATCAAGAAGAAAAAGGTAATAGTGTTGATTGATTCAGGAAGTACCCACAATTATATTCATTGTAAGGTAGCAAAAGAACTGAATTGCTTCCTATATCCATCACCAGAGTGTCAAGTGATGGTTGCAAATGGAGGAACAATAATTTTCTCTGGAAAGTGCCATAACATCAAGCTATCCATGGGAGAATATGTATTGACTAGCCCAATGCTTTCCATTCCAATGGGAGGTGTTGGTGTTGTACTAGGAGTCCAATGGCTACAATCCTTGGGTACAATAGCTTTTAATTTTCAATAACTTTTCATCAAATTTTCTACGGAAGGAAAGGAAGTCGAATTAAGGGGTATTGCAGGGAAACCAGGAAAGATAATCAACTCTAATGGTATGACAAAGCTTATAAAAAAGGAACAAAGAGGTGTAATTGCAAAATTATCTTCGCTAGATGTTTCCACATTGGAATCATCTATTTCTCCATATCTCCAAAAAGTCCTGGACAATCATTCCAAGGTATTTGAGACTCCCAAAGGTCTCCCACCTATGCGTGATCATGATCATGCTATTCATTTGATTCCAGGAAGTGTTCCTCCAAACATCAGGCCGTACAGATATCCCTATGCCCAAAAGAGTGAAATTGAACGTATGGTTTCAAAAATGCTAGAGGTTGGTATAATTCAACCGAGTCAAAGTTCTTTCTCTGCTCTAGTAGTATTAGTGCACAAGAAGGATGGACCATGGCGCATGGGTCCGAATTATAGAGAGATCAACAAGCTCACTATTAAAGATAAGTTTCCCATTCCTGTCATTGATGAATTACTGGATGAATTGCATGGATCAATTTACTTCACCAAGTTGGATCTTCATTCAGGATATCATCAAATCAGAATGAAGACTGAAAACACTCTGAAAAAAACTTCTTACCTCCATAATTGTCTTGGGCCTTGGCCAATTCACAATGACATCAACCTTGGAGGTATCTATTTTCAACTCACCTCCTCCAACAATATAACCCAAGTAAACTAAAGAAGTTTTCCCAAACTTTCACTTTGACATCTTAAGATACAACTGTTCTTTCTTCAAGACATCAAGTACTTTTCTTACATGCATGACATGTTCATCACGAGATTTACTAAAAAATAATATTTCATCTAAGTAGACTATGACAAACTCATCAAGAAATGGCCTCAATACATCATTCATCACACGCATGAATGTAGCGGGAGCATTACATAAACCAAATGACATAACTAGCCATTCAAACAAACCCTGTTTTGTTTTGAATGTTGTCTTCCAAATGTCTCCTTCAACTATTCTAATTTTACGGTAGCCACTTCTTAAGTCAAACTTAGTAAAATACTTTGCATCTTTCAATTGATCAAGTAAATCATCTATTTTTGGTAATGGGTAACGACTCTTTGCCATAATTTTGTTCAATTCACGAAAGTCCACACACATGCGCCATGTTCCATCCTTCTTTGGCACCAAGACAATAGGTGAACCACACAGCAAGGAAGATGGTATGATGATCCCTTTGTTCAACAAATATTGAATTTTATTCTTAATTTATGCACTTTCCATCACTGACATCCTGTACATGCCAATATTAGGAAGATGACAATCTTGCTGCAACTGTATCTCATGTTGGATTCCTCACTTGGGAGGTAATCCCTTTGGTTCCTAAAACATCTTGTCATATTGGTTAACTACGTCAACCAATTCAGATTTCAAATTTGAATCACAACCTTTAAAAGCTTCATTATCAACATCATCCTTGGGTTTGATCATTAGAAGCACAAAATTCTTACTCGAATTCACTAGTCTTTTCATCTGCCCTGCATTAACAAGTGAAAGATTTAGTTTCTTGCTATGAGCTCTCACAATATATTCTACTCCACCTTTGAAGAAATTATATTTTTTTTCATGTCTATGGAAGATAAATTTTATGTCATAAAGGTACGGGCTGCCCAAAACTATGCCACAGATATCTAACGGCACAATGTCAAGCTCCACTTCATCTATGAAATTTGCAGTAATGAAAAATTTCAGTTTACACTTTCTCGTAACCTACAATTGCACATTGTCACACGCCCATCCAAGTGGATACAGTTTATGATGTGAGTCATTTCCAAATTTAAACTTCTGACAATGTTTTCAGAGATAAGATTGACTTAAGAGCCACTATCGAAGAGCGTATCAATCTTGTTGTGTTTTGATATCACCCTTATGTGAAAAAGTTCTATTCTCCTCTTTTCGTTTTGAGTTTCATTTTGTGAGTTCGAAGAACTAGTGCTAGCAATGGATTCTTTTCCTTTTAACCCCATGGCTATGATTTTAGTTTCATCCCTCAAATCAGATCCCAAATCTTGTTGAGTGGTTGCAATCATTTTTTGTTTTCCCTTGTTGTTGTTTTTATTTGGTCTCATTTCAGGATGAAGCTTCCAACAATGAGATTCATCGTGACCCTATCTGGAACAATGTTTGCAGGTAATTTTCTCTCCTCCTTTTTTAATAGATGCATTTTTCTTTGCCTTCCCTTTGAAAGTCTTTTCCTTTCCTTTACTCTTAAATGGATTTTTACTACCTTCTTCTGGAGTGTTTTTCCCTCTTGCCTCAAGATGGGTAGCTTGCACACACACATCATCTAGATTATTGGGATTAAACATTAAGATAGTATGCCTAAGGTAACTTTGTAAACCCCCTATGCACTTCAGCAATGTGTCCTGTGATTGTAAATATACACTTAACATCAAAGACCTTTTTATGAATTCTTGGGTGTAATCTTGGACATTTTGACCTTTAAGCTATCTAAATTTTTTCCAATTCATGATGGATTTCTGCACATAAGCTAGAGGGTAGAATTGTCTCTTGATTACAGCAATGAAATCATCCCAAGAAATTGAGATCTTATCGTGTTTTTTAATCTCCTCTTGGGTCTTTGATTCCCACCATACTAGTGTTTCACCCTCCATTCTCAAGGAAGCTAACTGAATCTTTATGTCATCCTCTTGAAATTTTTGAATCCTGCAATAGACCTCCAACTGATGAATCCAATTATCAAGCTTCTCTACATTCTATTCACCATTATACGTGGGCAGCTCAAATTTAACATCAAGCTTTAAAAAAGGTGATTTACCAGTTCCTTTTGAATTATGATGATGAGTATAAATAAGGGTTGTGTTAGTGGAAGAGGGTGAAGATTCTTGTGAGGAAGAAGATGAAGAAGATGGTGGAGAGGGTGGAGGTTTGTCTCCATTTCCATTACCTCCTCTTGAAGAACCTTCTCCTTTGGGAGGTTTGGAACTTTCCCCTTGTAACTCGGTGTTCCTCTCTTCATAGAGGACCTTCACCATCTTTGTCATGTCAAAGAAAGCCTTTCTAAAGGTCTTCTCATCTTATGTCATGTTTGTGGGTTCTCCTTCATGAGACATGATCTCTAGAGTCTCAACTGCAACTCGAGGTTGAATTGGTGTTGGAGATTGTGGCAACCTTGCTCTCCTTCCCCTTGACCCAACTTTAGGGCTTCCAACCAGCTTCCCTTCTCTTCTTTTGAGTTTTAACCTTGGAAGCATGACATAAACTTGCAAACAATTAAATCCTTCTTTCACAAAGAAATCCTAGGGCTCTAATACCAAAATGATCTGATTTAGAATATTATATTGTTCTGCTAAGATCCTCCTCACATTAGAAACAAAATGCTTTCATTGTGCTTAAGGATTCATGAATTTTTGCAAGTGAAATGATGAGTTTTTATGTTAATTTTAAGAGAAATTTAACATAAATAAGAGACTAAACAGTAGCATAAACATGTAAAGAACATCATCAAAAACAAATTACAACAAGTACATGATAAAGGAGTTCACCCCTCCTAGGATATGTCTCCTTGGTCTAGCTTCCAATGGCTTGGGCCTCTCTATTATGCTCAAAATTGTAAAAATATGTGTTAACAATGCTCAAATCAAATGCTTCTAAAATCTACTCCAATCAGTCTAGAATGTCCAAAAATGGCTATCTAGCCTCTTTTTGCATCCAATTTGGTGGAAAACTGAAGAAGATATAACCTCTCCTAGTTATCCCACTATTCGCTCCACAAATTGCTCCAAATCCGGCATGATCCTACAAATTAGCTCCAAAAAGCCCTAACTAAGCAAAAACATTTGTTGTACGGTGGTCCATAATCTGTTTGTACTAACTATCCTATTGCAAATCGCAATCATAGAGAACCGACAAGCTTATGGTTTGTGAACGAGCGGGGCGATGTGCATTTGTGATATGGCAGAGCCGACGGAACTATTAACCAAAACTCATAAATTTATCGTGTCCGAGATCCTTTCACAATTTGCAATTGGTGGAGTACCACAATGTTATATATGCGGGACTCTTTTTTATACGGTGTGTGATTGCGATTATCATATAGCAACCCTTCCCTACTCGAGGGCTGATCATCACATCGCAATTGTCGGGGCTAATTCTTTAATGCCTTTCCGCCTGCCCTGTTGCGATGTGCGATTTTGATATTGCATCGCACCCTGGCTTGTTCCGGGGCCGACTTTTAACGTCGAACCACCTGCGACATGCGATTTGTGAAATGCAAGGGCCAATGGCGGCCTGGAACTTGGTGCTTCCCTATTCACTGAAGAGACCTACCACATCATCTTTTCCTGCCATCTTTCCAAGTCAAACCTAACAAAAATTGAAGAGCACAAAATGTGGAGCAGAGGACTTTCTCTTCTCACTATTACCAATCACTTAAATAAGATTACATTGGAAACATTAGTAATAAATGACTAGAGTTAAACTTGACTTAAACTCAACTAACTCAAACTAAACTAGGACACTTGGAGGGACAGTTTTGACACCTAACAGGTGGTTGGAATTAGATTCTCCAACACTCTCCCTTAATTACAACCACATAAAAATTCAATTAAGATACCTGCTGGTCTATGTCTCAGCTAGGTTTATAATTTAAAAATTGACTTCAACTTTTCTTCTTCTCTTTTTCTAGATCCTATAGCCTCTAAATTGTTTCAACTTTTTATCTTTGTTGTATCCTTCAAACCTTAGTTTCTTCATTTGCTGGTGCAGGTCTTCCATTCTTCTAGGCTTTCTAAACATACCCTAGACTTCTTCAAAAATTGACTTGTATGTGGGCTGCTGCCACATATTATCTTATGTAGTGTTCTTTTCACCATCAATGTGCTACAACATAAGATTATAATAAAATAATATTTCTTCAAGACTCCAAAACCTGAAAATTTCATTGATTTTCTCATCATTGATGTTGTCTTCAACATTCATTTATGCATCTTTTATGCAAATCTCATCTAGAATGGTGTTGCAAGCCATGCTTCAAGTATATTTAACTCTTCTTCATAGTCATTGTGTACCTGCACACTATAAATCAACATTAGAATTAAAAATATTTGGAGAACAACATTGGTTATGTTCCTTCTACTCTGCAATGAGAGCTTTTTCCTGTTGCGCTTCTTTCTTAGCTGTTGCTTCTACATCTATCTCTGTTTTCTCTTTCTGAGCTTCCTTCTTTGCTTTTGCCTCTATCTCTATGTCTACCTTTTTGACTTCTGTACTAACTTGTGCTACTACAAACAGGTTGTCTTCCATTGTCTCACAAATAGCATCATGTCAATATGATGTTTTTGCTGCATCACCTGCAACCATTCATCATTAGCAAACAATTCTTCATCAAATTTTACATAAGAAATATTAACTATTGGATTCACCATATCATTGACTGCTCTAATGGTGGTTTCATTGTCATCAGCAAGCTCTGTTGTTGGATTCACCAAATTTTCATTAGCAAGCTCTGTTGCTCGATTCACCAAACTTTCATCAGCAAGCTTTGTTGTTGGAATCATCATATTATCATCATCAGCAAGCTCTGTTGCTGGAATTACCAAATTGTTATCCACTTGTGGCTATGCACGGTGGGGTTCATGAGCATTTACGTCCTCCTTCTCTTTTTCTTCTGCGACTTCTTCACAGACATCATCCACTTGTGACTGAGCATAGTGGGATTCAACAATCCTTTCATCTCGATGTAGATCCACCTCCATCTTCAACTTCAGTGCTCCCCCTTGCACCAAAACATCTCTCAAGAGTATCCCAAGCCTTCTTGGTTGTTTTGGCTTCTGAAATTAGGGGAAGAATGTTGTCATTGACAAGTTCTTTTATGAATTTCAATGCAAAGGCATCCTTTTGCCTCTTCACTTCCAGATCTAAAAAGATCTCAAACATCTCATGCAGTCTCTTTGACTTTCTCAGCCTCTTGGCTTTTCCCATTTGTTGAGCGTTCACTGACTACAATTCAACAAGAAAAATAAATTGTAGACAACATCGCATCTAACTGCAATAAAAAAACCCCTCTTCTTCTTAGCTTCCACAAACAAATGAGTCTACAAATTTTCACAAAAGATTTTACAAAAAAAATCACAACCCCTAAAGTGGAGAACAATGTGCCTTTTTTTAAATCTCTTTTTCTAACAAAAAGAAAATGCAGCACCCTTTTTTCAAATTCCATCTTAAAGAAAAAACTTCTTTTAAACAAAATATTATAATGTCCCCTATTTTTTAAAATTCCTTCTTTTAAAAATACTTCTTCTAAACAATATAATGAGCATATAATGCTCTCAAAACCTTTTTAAGAATTCGCGTATGCCCCTTTTTATCACCTCTCACAAATCTCATATAATAGTACATGGGCCTTTTCAAAAAACGTAATTCGTTTTTCAAACTAATACAATGCACTTTTTATTCACATGTGTATTTTATATAAGCTCAAACCTTTGACCATTTGCGTTGGAATATCAAACCACATTTCATTGGAAACCAAAAAGGTGCACATTTCACTTGACCTCAATTTGCTGCAACAGAATTTGGTTAACGCCCTTTCCAAGTCCCTGTGGCCATGTGTGAGAGAAAATGTTGTAACTTTTTTGAAACTAATGTGTTTTCTTGTTATGGTGTTGAGTGTTAGTAACGCTAACGCATTTTACGAATATCTTCGTTGTATTAGTACGCTCTCTTCAATGATGTAGGGTGCGTTACTACGCCAAAAAAAAATCGGACTTCAAATTGATTTTTCTTCAATCAGTTTCCCCTTCACCTTGCCCTGGATGGCTTCTTGGTTACCTTGCTACTTCTTCACAGGATTCTTCAATCTTCTACTACTCTCTAAAAGAGGCTTACACTTTCTCTTCACTCACGTTGCTACTTGTTGGGCAGCAGATCCCCGTGTAACGGTTTTGGGGCTCAAAGCCCACAATTTTGGGCAAAAGTATGGTAAAGGTTCCACAAAGTGCATGGAGAGTGAATTGTAATGGGTCAAGTCCAAGGGTAGTCTGCCCTAAAATATTATAGGATTAATCTAGAATGTATCGGCTTGCCCATAGTCCGCGGACCATGAAAATGTATAAATAGAGCAAGGATTTAGGTTTAGAAGACAGTTTTGGGGATGATAATTGTAATGGAGATCTAAAGCATATGGGTTTGTGAAGCAAGGGTGATCTGAGTCTATAAGTCTGAGTCATGGGTAGAGGTTAGAGTAGGCTCTGCAGCTATGTGCGCAGAGGCCTGGTAGAGTCCACAACTGTGTGTGCGGACATGGATTGTACTGAATGGAAGATTAATAAAGATAAGTGTTTTTGAATTATTGTGTATCTAACCGCAGATTTGAATGTTTATGCTTATGTTAGGAATTTTTGAAGTATATTTAAGATTTATGATTGTGCATTCTGGGTTTAACTGTTAAATGTTAGCTTAAATACCTTAAAGAATAAATCGGATCTATAATAAATGCAATAAGACTAAGGATCTAAGAAACACGCCCTTATGGATCTTCGCAAAGACCAGACTGCTGCACGGAACAGCGTAAGTGTGTAGATTGGGTTGTGAATCCTCCAGACCTCATTAAGACATCCCTAGGGTGCGGAAACCTGGTTCTAGAACCCTCCCATACTACCTCGGGTGAGACTTCAGTCCGTGCTCCACGGATTGTTGCCGAAAGGGCCGGTAGTGCGGGATTTGTTTGGCTAAAACTTTTTCGAACCTGGGTCAGGGCCCAATAAGCCAACAAATGGTTTTGTTGCTGGGACCAGGATCTGCCTAAAGGGATGTCTGATGTTGGAACACTAGAACCCTACGAAAAAAGAAATTGAAGAGTGGTTGTATCAGAAGCTTCACGAGTTCGTAGTGTAAGAGAACAAAACCCTGCAGATATCTGAGAAGAGGTGGCTAGATCACTACATATACACAGAAATCCAGGAGATCTTCATGTCCTTCTCATTAGAACTATATGAGTGGATCGCAAGGCTAGCAGACAACACAGGGAGGTGTAAGCTTGATCAGCCGATAATGTGGACTCCAGAGTTAGTGTCCAGGTTAGAGGCATCTGAAGATAAGATCGTACGGGCCGTAGATCATTGGTTGGATCGGATACTGGGAAGGTTTATCACTGAATTCCCAATAGACACAACTATCAGCTACAGCGAAGCCGAAAGACGCTTTCTCAAAGGACCACGAGGTAAGTACATCAAATCGTTGAATACCTGGATTAAAATGTTGTTATGTGAAAAATGGGTTATGAAAATCCATTGATGTTTGGGGTAACGCGGAGTGGAAGAGGCTATCAAGGGATTGAACGATTAGAGAACAATACCCTGATTTCACTTTCATGGGAGAGCGAGGAGGGGCTTGCTGGGTTTTCTCCAAGAAATGCAATCCGGTTGATAAAGCAGTGCATTCCACAGTTACCGCCCCCATCCACATCGTCACCTTCTTCACCTACATCCACCCCATCTCCACCTACCCCACCTCCACCACCTCCAAGGGTGGGAATGGCGAGTGTGATCAAGTTGCCTATGTTTAGAGGCGTAGGGAACGAGGAACTAGACTAGTTCTGGTTTGTGGTAAAGGCGGTATGGGAAGCCCAAGGTGTTACGGACAATAACATCAAAAAGGCTACCTTGGTGAGCGTGCTGCAGGATCGCGCGTTGACGTGTTATATTAAGCACTCTAGCGATCATCTAAATGCTGGAATTGCAGAGATCCAGGATGCCTTGAACAAAGAGTTCAGTCGAACAAAGTCAGAGACTCAGTCAATCATCGGATTTAAGGAAATTGCGATGCTTCTAGGTGAGACTCCATGGGATCTGGATCAACGCCTGAAGAGTATGATCCGTGAAGCTAATATGACGCTTTCAGATGTATAGCACCGCGCCTGGTTTTTGGCATCCCTGACACCACACCTAAGGACGACGCCGTTACAACAAAAGATCTCGACCTAGGCCGAAGCATTAGAGATAGCGATGAGGTTGCATGAAACGCCAATACAAGATCCTGGGTTGGGAATCCAACAAATCCATGTGCAACTACAAAGCCTATGCCTAGAGATGTAGAGTTTGAAGAAGGATAGGGCACCCGAGTCAGAGGCGCGAGAAGAATTGTGGTGTATAAAATGTATGGGCCAAGGTCACAATAAGGATCACTATCCTATATTCGTGAACTATTTGGCAGGAGGGGGACCTATGCCGTTGAGACCAAAGGCACAGGTAGGTCCAAGTTCATCCGCTACTTTCTAGTGTGCGATTTGTCAGGTAGGGGGGAAGCATGCAACAGAAAACTATCACCTGTTGCAGAAGTATACCCAGACTCTGTAGCAACTATATTGTAATTTTTGTAGATTAGTGGGTCACAATGAGCGGACATGTCGAAGCTACGAACTAATGATGGATAGGACTCCAACCTATCGAATGCAGATGAAGTATACCCAGACTCTGCAGCAACTGTATTGTAATTTTTGTAGATTAGTGGGTCACAATGAGTGGACATGTCAAAGCTACGAACTAATGATGGATAGGACTCCAACCTATCGAAAGCAGATGAAGTATACATAGACTCTGCAGCAACTGTATTGTAATTTTTGTAGATTAGTGGGTCACAATGAGCGGACATGTCGAAGCTACAAACTAATGATGGATAGGACTCCAACCTATCGAATGCAGATGAAAATGCAAGGCCCCGACCCCGCTGTAGCAATAGCGTGCGGTGGCTTCCAAGGGCAAGGTCGAGGATGAGAAGGGATGGGACCATGACGAGGGAGCGGACATTAATCTGCTACAACTGTGGAGGACCTGGGCACTACGCGTGCGACTGTACAAATCCGACCAAAATAAGTTTCCCATACTGCTATCAATTTGATCATGAAGCAGTAGATTGTCTGACGTTGATTACACATATGCGTGAGAAGGGGGTACTACAGCTTGCTCCAACTCAAAATGTCCAAATGATGAGGTCGGAACCATGCGAAGGAGACCCCAATGTGAACATGGTACTTAGAAGTGGCACAAATACAAGGTAGGATAAGAAAAGAAACTTGGGGACAATGTATGGGTCTACAAGACCCCTACAAAGGCATCTGAACTTGACTCGGGATGCGCAAAGGAGATGGATATGAAAGTTATGCAGAGCTTCACGGATGTCTGTACCTCAGGTAGTAAGAAGCAACTAGAACTGGGAATGGATCCGTCTATGCTTACTACCTTTTTAGAGACCTACATGAAGCTACTACGAGACAATGAGGCAGTTCAAGGACTCCAAGAGTTGATTACTAAGTGCATAGGCCCAAGGGAACCGCGCGTAGTCCGAAAGATGGGAAAGCATACATTGCATATGGGGAGGGAAATGCGGTTGACAGCCCAAATTGGTGAATATGAAATGGATCAAGTAGTTCTTGACCTAGGTTTAGATGCGAATGTGTTACCAAAACAGACTTGGGAACGGATGGGACGACCCTTGTTACAGTGGTCTCCTATTCAATTGAGGATGGAAAATCAACAGAAGATCATACACATGGGAAGACTACAAGGGGTAACTGTGGATATTGATGGTGCGAGTACATAGACAGATTTCAAGGTAATAGAGATTTTGGATGATAGTAACCCTTACCTCGCATTATTAGGGATAGATTGGGCTATGGACATGAATGGAGTCATCAACCTAAAGAAGAGAAAAATGATTTTTGAGAAAAAGTCATTGCGCAGAATTGTTCCGTTTGATCCAGCCGAAGGAACGAGCTACACTGAACCTGTGCACAATGAGGACAGTGATGATGAACTAGACAGCATTTACCAGATAACGGTGCAAGACCAGGATCACATGAATCCGATAGCAGATAGAAGAATTTCATGAGAACATGATAGTTCCTGCACATCAGATTCAGATGAAGAGATAGAGCGATGGCAGAACCGATTGCATGAAGTTACAACACTAAATTGTAATATGATGATTAGATTGCTACAGCGTGTGACAACCGAAGGAAGGACACTGCCAGCAAATGACGGCGCCACAAATAGGGAAGAATTCATAGACCGCGGGGGAACTACATTTATGGAGCAGAAGCAACACAGTGCGCAAGAAAGGGTGTTGCGCGCAACAACTACACAAGGGTGGAGAGAACCTGGGAAGATTAGGTGGAATGGGTGCGACCGTAAAAGGAAACCACATGTATAGGTTAGAGGCCGTCAGCGTCGAATGCAGTCTGGGCAGCCAGGACGGAGTGGTTTGGGCACATACTTACGACGAGGGATGCAGCCGTATGCAAATCTGCACGTACCAAGGGTTCGGTGGGCATATGGGACCCTAAACAAAACTAGGATTGTAAAGATGACCCTGTCTGTGCTCAAAACAGATGAAACCAAGAAAGCGGAGAGAGTTTCCTCGATCACCACTGTTGCAGTTCAGATTAACCTGGGCGAAGGAATTCGACAATTTCATGAAGCTATTTGGCGTGGCAGCTTGAGACTTCGCGAACTTGATGAAGAATGGGCAAGGCTAAGGAGGAAAAGCGTGAGGCTGGACGAGGAAATCAACAAAATAAAAATTGGAGTCGCACAAATGGGATGTGTGAATATGAAAATAAGGGGGCCAGACCGCCGACCCTCCTATGATACTTGAATGAACTGTGACCCTGCTATCATGGTTGTGACCGTACCCTACTGAATGAGGAAGCACAAAACGTGATGCACTACTAGATTCAAAGATACGTGAAGGGTGCTCATAGCCTGAGGTAGCAGGGAAGTGGAAGCCTCACACAGGGGGTGTGACCACCTGACTATTCGTAGGAGGTCCAGTCTCAGTGCTCCAAGCAATTGAAAGAATGCATGGGACTATAAACAAGTCTGCACGAAAGCTGTGCGGAAAGGACGTTCCACACAGGACCAATCTATTGTCCAGATTGCAGTTGCAAATAAGGTGTTGCGCTGCCGCATGGAGGGGCTAGGAGGTGACTGTTGACAACACTATTCGTGACAAGAAATTTGATTTACGGTCGAGAGGAGCGAGCGGCAGGCCATTAAGACAAGAATTTCGAGTTAGATATGAAAATATCTGCTGCTAGGAAGATGTTAATGACTCAGAAATGGAGGGAAGGGTCGAATTCGAATTCACACAGTCCTATAAAAGCCCTAACTAGCCGCCCATGTAAATGTGCCCAAGTGAATCCAAGATAAAAATTATGTCTAGAACTAGAGCAAGGTTTGCGAAAGAACCCTATATGACCCAGGAAGAGCCAGAAAAGGAGGTCGCTACCCCAAAGATTCCAAAGACCCCACGTACACCGCGACCCCAAAAAAATAAACAAGATATGGGGCCAGTTCAGGCATCACCGCAACTCATTTTATTGTCAATGGCAAAAAAGGGTAAGCCTATCACTACTAAACTCGAGGAGGACAAGAAAGATCTCCAAGATCTGATAGCTCAGATTGAAGCCCAAGATGAGGAAGAGAAAAATGTTCCCCAAATTCCTTTGGTGATAATGCTCCCATCGTATATCTCTCTATGGAAAGGAATGGACAAGAGTTCGAAAGAACTGGAGGCCACGAAGAGTACGCTCCAGACCCTGCTTCTTCCAGATGAAATAAGATTTGAAGGTTTTCTGTTGGGTCGGATACCGAATATCAAGTTCAAAGATTGGGATCTCACGGACAGTGAGAAGTTTCCCTAGTTGGCCGAGGAGAAATTACTACATCAGAAGTGGTTATGGGGTGTGGCGAAGGCAGGATTACTCAATCTAAGGTGGATACCCCACTATCACCGCGTGACCATCACAATTTTTATTATCCAACAGTTACTATGTATCGTACATGATGGGTATCTCTAACTGGAGGAACCGATTCCCATCACAACCAATCTCATAAATCGAATCTCTCAGCTACCTACTAAAGGAAACAACCCTGCAGACATCGCCAGAACAAGTAGCGATGCGGGCCTCGCTGAAGCTATGAAGGCTAAATACAAGTTGGAAAAGAAAAAGTAAGGGTATGTAATAGCAAGCATCAAAGACCAAGGGGTGCGCCTCACCACCAAGTTGTTGGCTGGTAAGCTCATGAGGAAATATCGCATAGATGAGGTGCCAGCCTCTGTCGTTGCGTTCACAGAATAATGCATAGAGGGAGTTCAGTTCAACTGGGTGCAGTTTCTTTATGATGAATTTCTGACGAATTGTCAAGAGGCCCAAGAGCAAGGTAATACTTTCCATTATGCATGGTTTCTCCTAACAATCTTACTGGTTGCAGGAGAGCTGCCAAAAGACAGCTTGTTTTTTGACATTGAGAAAGACCTACCTAAAGTCGTGTGGTATAATTCGCTCCGGGCTACGAAAGATGCCACGAGGATTTGTGAGATCAAGGTGTTTTGGATATTCATGGAGGCAAGTATACGAACACGAATCAAGCGTAGGCCGCAGTTATGCCCAACATTATACAACCGGTTGCAAAGTACGACCGAGTTCAAGGAAGATATGCATAATCTATATATTCGGCCGTGAAGGATTCTACTCGAGCATGGGTAAAGCTTCCGTTCATTGCAACGGATGATGCAATATTTGAGGTAATGGCGGCATGGCCTCCAAAATGGCGCGCTCCATACTTGGCCGAATTAGAAAAAATTGCGGCTCAACAATGAAAGAAATAACTCAAGCCGTGCATTACACAGTTGGTGGAAAGAACACGCCACAAAAAGGAAACACCCATGCAGCGGGAGGCGACTGAGGCAGCAGCAGAAACTATCACGATGGCCGCTAAAGAGATTGTGGAGGAAACATCCCTGGAGTAGGACATACAGGGGGAAGTGGAGACACAGGAACACACAGACCTGACCGCAGCATCAACTCAACTTAAGAGACCGCACCTCCAGGAGCAACCACCAGCATGTAAAAAGACGAAGACAACAAGGACTTTGGAGGGAGATCTTCTTGCCCACAAAGAACCAGTGCGGGATATCACTAAGAGTGCTCTGGAGGAATTGATGACAGAGCAAACAACTATGTTGGGGGTGCTTAGAGCGCAACTCCAAACATTACAAATGCGACCCCCAGGAGGGATGAAACTGAACCTAGTAAACGATACATCCGCAACAGAGCAGATGGTGCGCGCCCACACAATGAACACCTTAGGATTACCAGCAAGCACCGTCATAGCAGAAGCCGAAGGTAATGTGAGAAGTTGGGGGTTGAATTTGTCTGCCCTGCCGAGAGAAACCTTATACCAACTGCAAGATTGGGTAACCGCTGAGATCTGCACCAGGGAAAGTTGCGCCCTCCAGATCTTGATGGAGCAAAAAGGAAATCTGGACCAGGTCAGTCTCCAACACGATGACTTGGTTGCACGCAGCCAAGAATTGGAACAGGCCATGGCAGAGGTTTGTAGTAGTGTACCAGTGTTGGTTGTGCCAACAGAAATCCCAGCAGCTAAAAAGATTCATCATATAGCCACAGGATTCCATAAGGCTCAGGAGGAGGCTGCCAAAATTCAGTGGAAATTGAATATGCAAATCGCGGAGCTAAGACTAAAAGCGCAGCCCCCTACACCACCGGAAGTCATAGAGCAGTGTCGCCGCACCCTTCATGAAGGATTGGTAGTAATGACATGCACTATACAAGATTGCACAGGACTGTTGGAACAGTCCCTTCTTACACTCACATCACTACAAGAAGACCCAACACTGCAGCAGGTAGAAATAGAAGCACAGGAGTTGCAGCAGGCCTATGATAATGTCTGGAGGACTGTGCAGACGGTTGCCATTACTTAGTGATTGGCCAAGATGCAGGAGGCCCAAGCACTTAAGGCACAATTCGGCGTTGCTCACCAGAAGGAAGTATTCCTTAAAGAACGCATCCAACCTGGGCTTGATGAGGCATTCACGGTTACCGCCAGCATCAAAGGAAGGCTAGCCCACATGCAAGCAAGATACGAACTCAGAGAATCAAGTGAAGCTGATAATGATGTATTAGAGGCTTGTGCGCAACATATACGCAGATGGCAGAAGAATGTGTTGCAGGAGTAAGCAAAGCGCAGAAGTCATTAAATAACCTCACGGCAAAGATCACCGCACCAGCCGAGTGACTCGGGACAAGTCACGATAATTGTGTTGGGGGCCTATTGGGTAGCGGATCCCCCGTGTAATAGTTTTGGGGCTCAAAACCTGCAATTTTGGGCAAAAGTATGGTAAAGGTTCCACGAAGTGTGTGGAGCGTGAATTGTAATGGGTCAAGTCCAAGGGTAGTCCGCCCTAAAATATTATAGGATTAATCTAGAATGTGTCGGCTTGCCCATGGTCCGCGGACCATGGAAATGTATAAATAGAGCAAGGATCTAGGTTTAGAAGATAGTTTTGGGGATGATAATTGTAATGGAGATCTAAAGCGTATGGGTTTATGAAGCAAGGGTGATCTAAGTCTGTAAGTCCAAGTTGTGGGTAGAGGTTAGAGTAGGCTCTGCAGCTGTATGTGCAGAGGACTGGTAGAGTTTGCAGCTGTGTGCGTGGACCCCTGCAGCTATGTGCACAAGGTGGAAAGTGGATTGTACTAAATGGAAGATTAATAAAGATAAGTGTTTCTAAATTATTGTGTATTTGACCGTAGATCTGAATGTTTATGCTTATGTTAGGATTTTATGAAGTATATTTAAGATTTATGATTGCGCACTCTGGGTTTAACTATTAAATTTTTGCTTAAAGACCTGGAAGAATAAATCAGATCTATAATAACTGCAATAAGACTAAGGATCTAAGAAACACTACCTCATAGATCTTCACGAAGACCAGACTGTTGCACGAAACAACATAAGTGCGTAGATTGGGTTGCGAATCCTCCAGACCTCATCAAGACATCCCTAAGGTGCAGAAATCTGGTTCCAGCACCCTCCCATACTACCTCGGGTGAGACTTTAGTCCGCGCTCTGTGGATTGTTGCCGAAAGGGCCGGTAGTGCGGGATTTTTTTGGATAAAACTCTTTCGAACCTGGGTCAGGGCCCAATAAGCCAACACTTCTCTCCCAAGGAGTCTTATGCAAACTGGTCTCTCTCTCTGTTTTTCTCAAGGAGTCTTACACATGCTTCTCTCCATTGCTCTCAAGGAGTCTTACACTGGTTAAGCTCTGATACCATGACAAAAATTGAAGAGAAAAAAATGTGGAGCAAAGGACTTGCTCTTCTCACTATTATAAATCACTTAAATAAGATTACATTGGAAACATCAGTAATAAATGACTGGAGTTAAACTCGACTTAAACTCAACTAACTCAAACTGAACTATGACACTTGGAGGGATGGTTTTGACACCTAACAGGTGGTTGGAATTAGATTCTCCAACAAAACTTGAACTCTGACTTGCTCTAACTTCTTCATACAAGCTCGGATTCGAGTTTCATTCACACCATTAGAATCATGATGACTAGCTCTTTGAGCTAAAACTAAGTTTATAGATATTCTAACACTTTGATTTTTTAGCCTAATTTTGAACACCTATTCATTTGTACTGGCATTCCTTTCCGTTTCTTTCGATGATTATGATGTTAGTGTAGTGTGTTACCAATTACAAATAAATATATTTTTAATGTTCATCACGCGAGGAAGATGAATCTATTATTCAGAGCATTTGTGAAACTTTTCAAGTTGATTTTTGTTAATTACAAACTGGGGATCTTATGCTTTAATCATCCCATCTTATCATTGTGATGTCTTTAATGACTATCATTCATCTTCTCAATTTTCCACCAACACATCCAATGACAGTTTCTGTACATCCCTTGATCATTATGGTTCGACATTTCACTATTCGGATATTTGTCAAGTGGTTGAAGCACTTCATCCTTCGTTGATGGTTTTGCTAGGTCCTCACTATCTCGACATGACTACTGAATATGATCAAATCTATTTTTCCTCATAAGATTCCCATCGTAATCCCATGCCTCTAATTGAAAAATCATCTTTTCAAATATTTCAGGGTTTTCAAGAGGATTATCATGAATTTACGATCTAATCGTTGAATGGTTGGAATAGTCTTACTTGGCAAGCTTCATCGCAAATAAAAAGTTGTGATCTTTCCTCACGCTCTCTAAGTATTTTGGAGTAGATGGAGACACATTCATGGTAAGCTTTAGAGGTTTGTTGAATGATGGTTCTCATCAAAAGGGTAAGAATATAAACTGGCTAGAAGCACTGGCTATTGCCTATCTTTCTGCTCACGGGCAAGACCTTCAAATTTTTGTGCAAGTTATTCAAGTTCTTATCTTTTCTAGTGCACATTATTTTATATTTGTTTTAATCGATCGCATATTTTTTATTGCAGTTCAAGAACAATTACAGTGGATACATTGGAAATTCCACTATATGTGACCCCGACCTTCTAGCTGGTTAGGTTAGGAGTAGGTCTAGTTGCATTTTAGTTTACCTACACATCCATCCTGCATTTGTTTCCTGTAGTTTGTCTTGTGTTTTCTGGTTTTGGTTTCACAACATGTTTTTCTTTAGCCATTTTTTGTCTTTCCTTCTAGGTTTGTTTGTTTTTTGTGTGTTTTATTTCCTTTCGTTTTGTGAGACTGTTCATGGATATTCTTTGTCAGCTCAAAAGGAATGTGGAAAAATAGAAAATGACTTTGTAACACTTCAACATTTGGCTAACTCTCTATCCTTCTTCCTTGTCTTGGTTACATCTTTTGGTTGATGATGTTCCTATGGAAAACATGATACTTGCATTAAGAAAACCTTGTGTCGAACCATGATATCCATTTCTATTCTGGAAACCTCATGCCTACACTCGGGACTTTATGTTTTGGTGTTTTCAGGCTAATCCAATCAAGTAGCGAAGGACAAGGGGAAAATTTAACAAGCAAACAAATATTAGAGATCTTATATATGCTTCTCTGAAGGGAAAACCTCTCCCACCAGGGGAGTTTTAACGTATAAAATGGGCCTCCTAAGGAAATTATCAAAATAATAGTGGAAATAATAAAAGAATAGTTTCTTCAACTCGTATTTTCAACTTATCTCCCTATGGGTTTACTTAAATTTCGAGCGAAAACAATTGTTGGATGAAGAATTTGATTCCTCATCCAAGGAGTACCCATGTTAAATACTTTTGATGGACCCTTGTACACAAAAAATGAGAAATACATGAAAAACATGATTACAATCGTGTTTTTTCATGTATTTCTCAATTTTTTTTTAACATAAACTATTGATTTTTATTTATAAGGAGAGGTTGACCATGGCCAAGAAACCTCTATTACAGTCAATTAAGAGATTTCTAGCTTTTAGAATCCTCATATTTTGTCTTTTGTATCAGAGCTTAGTTGTCGCTTTTGATTCTTTGGAAATGGTTGAGTGTTCCTTGGATTACTCTTGGTTTTTGAGTATCCTGCCTTACATTTCCGCTTTTCTTTGATGATTTGAAACTTTCCTGACTTACAATAATTCCCAGGTAAATATTAATCCCAAACCCATATAGTACTTACCTGTACATTTTAAACTATATTATTATATAACCTGGCCCCACCTCCATTATATCATGCTATTCTTCCATTCCTGACCCCATGTCAGGGTTAACTTCCCACCTTATTCATCTCATGATAACGGTAGATCTTCCCCCACCCAGATCCGACGCTTTTTGCATCCTTCACTGTCCAACTCTTAACACCTCAGGAGCACACGAGATGGGTGGTTTTGTCCTGCCACAGAACGAGCCCTCAAGTACATTGTGTCTAATTAAGAAAAAATTTCCCAATAGCCAGAAGCAGTGTAATGAAAACTGTTTATTGCTCCCCATCTCATTAACACCCCACCATGTTCCATGTGCAATCACCATCAGATCTTCACCTGCCCAGATCCAACACTGTTCACTTCCCTTGCTGTCTGACCCTTAACACCTCAGAAGCAAGTGATATGGATGAATTTGTCCTGTGACGTGTCAGTCCCTCAAGCGCATCGCGTCCATTTGAGGAACACTGCCCAACCTCCAAAAGTGTTGCGATAAAAACCACTTACCACTGCCTGCATCATAAAAACAACCGTCCTCTGTTTGAATTCGATTATGCACCCTGTTTAAACTCCATACCTCTATTGGTCCATGCAATATACCATTTACCTGATGATGATAAACCATCTTGCAATCCATTTACCTATGCAGAGCCTTGATTCTGTGTATTTCTTCTACACTCAAATGTGGATTTGGTGGATGTTGCGATCTCTAGGATTTGCAATACCATGGAGGCAGGACTTAAGCATCAAGATTTAGGCCCACTGCCTTGTCTAACCTATCCTTGTACAACTCTCCTATTCTGTTAAGGAATTGGGTGCATTTCAACTTCTTATTCGTTCTTTGCCAGCATACCTTGAGCTAGAAGACATCCTTTGTTAGCCATTATATCAGCTTCCTTGTTCAGAGTTCGCAGGACATGGTAGAATGAGCACGTGGTGAAATTTTGAGTCATCTTTTCTATTCTTTCAAGGGTCTTGTTTAGAGCAGAGCTATTGAGTTGGTCGCCCATGTTAATTATTTTCATTAGGATTTCGGAGTCCCTAGAGATTTGAAGGTTTTCCCCTCTGTTACTCTGAGCCAGCTGATATGCTTTGAGCAGTCTGAGGATCTCAGCCTGGTTGTTAGTGCTCTATCCTAGGCCCCAACTAAAGCTATCCTTTTTGTGCCCATATGTGGAGTAAATTATTCCTCATGCCCTTGATGTCCCCAGGTTTCCTTTGGAGGCACCATAGAAGAATATCGTGACTTTTCCATGATTTTTCCACCACTTTTTAAAGTCCTCCTCAGATATCCGAAGCCGCCAATCTAGATTGTGGCTAGGCAGGGAGATATTCTTTTTTATGCTGGCCCATCTCAGGAATTCACCTAGCCGGCTAAGTTCTTTAGGGAGTAGGGAATTGTCATGCTTATAAGGTCTATTTTCAAAAGTTTCCAGTACCAGAGCTTTGGCCTTGACAGTCATTGAGTTGGTGGATTGAAGTCTATTATTAAAGATGGCTTCATTCCTTGCCAACCAAATTCCCCAGCAGATATATTTTGGAATTTCATTCCAAATTTTATTCCATGTATATTTGCTTTTTAGAGTGTGTGGATAGCATTCTTTCCATGTTGCGAAGAGACAAACAACTGATGTTTTCTCAGGGATTTGGGCATTGAGACCCATCATTGCTTGTAACCAGACTTCTTGAGAGAAGGGGCAATCTATGAATAAGTGTTCGATCGTTTCCTGAGCCTTGCAGCAGATAGGGCATCTATGAGGTCCAATGCTTCCTCTTTTCTCTAAGTTATCTCCAGTGAGGGTCCTTTTTTGCATGAGAATCTAGCAGAAGAAGTTGATTTTTTGGAGTCCAAATGGGTCCCAAACATGTTGCCAAAGCTTTGTAGTGTGGATCTAATGTTGTTGTTCTTGTAGAGCTGCAAAGCCCAGCCTTGCTGAGTAAGCTCCGATATTCACCCAGCCCCACTTGTCCCTCGACTGGAGATGCATAAGAGCCATACCATAGAGTTTAGCTAGTAAATGATGGAGCTAAGGGAGCATCCAGTCAGGGGGGCGATGGAGGGCCCAATTACTCCAGTTCCCTGCTGTATCCCAAGTGCAGATGTCAGCAAGATTATGGATACCTTTTTGGATGATCCAGTTACGCAAGTCTGTTATTTCTGGTGCAAGATTTAGGGGTTGGAGGCCCATAATCTTGTCTTGCCATAGTCTAATTCTTTTCCTGTTTCCTAGTATTCTGTAGAGATGATCTTTGAAGAACTTCCAGCCTTGGCTGCATAGCTTCCACAGCGTGGTTCCTTTGTGGGAGGCTCCTTCTTCCATATTCTTTATTGAGAATCTATGTAGATATTTTTTAATTAGAACTTGACTAACAGGGTGTCTTTGATTTGAGAAGATTTTCCAAAGGATCTTACCTCCCATTGCCAAATTGGCCAACCCAGGATCTCTTACCTGTAGTCCACTTTTAGATATTGGCCTTTTCACTATGTCCCAGCTTACTATATGAAAAAAAAATTGGTTCCCCTTTCCTCCTTGCCATAGAAAGTTTCGAATCAGATTTTCTAGCTATTCAGTGATCATTTTTGGAGCTAAAAGGAATGAGGCCTGGTAGATAGGAAGGGATGAGAGAACTGACTTGACTAGAGTGAGATTCCCTGCTATGGTGAGCCACTGTCTACCCCAAGTAGTCATTTTAGCCTTGATTTTGCTGATAATTTCCATCCAATGAGGGGCCTTATTGGTACCCAAGGTTAAAGGCAAGCCAAGGTACTTGACTTTTTCCCAAGGGACATAGCCAGTGAAGCCCAGGGCTTGGGAAATCCTGAGCATAGTTTTTTGGTCAGCCATACACTGCACTTTTCCTCTTGTTGACCATAGCTCCAGAGACTTTGCAGCAGCTTTGGATTACTCCATTGAAGGCTCTTGCTATTTTAATGGAGGCTCCTCCCATGAGGATAGAGTCATCGGCGAAAAAGGCATGATTGATTGGGTTTGTTCCAGTTATCGCCCTGATGCCAGGAAGAGTCCCCTTGAGCTTCTCAGTTGTGAGCTTTTGGCTTAGAGAGTCTGCCATCAGAATATATAGGAAGGGGGATAGTGGGCAGCCTTTCCTGATTCCCCTCGAAGCTTTGAAGTATTATGTCAGTCTGCCATTTACTAGAGGAGCTATCCAAGGTTCTCCAATGCATTCTTTAATCAATTTTACAAATTCAGTACTGAATCCAAATGCAGAAATAAATTGGAGGAGGAAAGAGTGCGTTACTCGATTAAAGGCGTTTTCCATGTCCAGTTTGATGAGCATACCTTGCTCTTTACGTTGATTACTAAAGTGGATGATTTCTTGCACCAGTATCACATTGTCCAAGATATGCCTGCCTTTGACAAACCCTCCTTGGTTGGTTGAGATGAGTTTTTCAAGCAAATTATTTATTCTATTTGCAAGTAACTTGGTGAGAATTTTGTAGGACACATTACATAGTGAGATTGGCCTGAATCTGTGAAACACCTCCGAGTTGGCTTCTTTGGGAATTAGATCTAGGAAGGTGGAATTTGTGCTTCCTCCCACTTTGGCTTTTTTGAGGAAGCCTTTGATCATTCGGTACAAATCAACCTTGATGATGTCCCAGAAGATTCTATAGAAGTGAATGGAGAATCCATCAGGTCCTGGGGCTTTGTCTAGTTCCATCTTCTATATGACATTGTTAATTTCGTCTTCAGTGAATGGCTTCAGGAGTGTTGTGTTATCCTCCTCATTAACCATCCTTGGGATGTGCTTGAGGAAGTCATGAGCTTCCTCATCATCCTTTGCACCTTCTTCTTTGAAAAAGAGCTGAAAGTGAGAGGTTTCCGCCTCTTTTATCTGAGTTGTTCCTTTGAGAACAACCCCATCTGGAAAGGTGATTTCAACAATGTGGTTTCTAGAAAGACGGGTTCAAATTTGCTTGTGGAAGAAGGTTGTATTTTTGTCTCCAGACGCAAGACAAAGATTGCATGAATTGAGCCTCAAGTATTCTTCCTCCTCTCTGAATGTCCGAAGGGCACTGGCTTGATGTTCATGCTCGCTATGGATTTCTGCGTTGGTAATGTTTTGCATCTCTAGGCCCATTTGCAAATCTAGCAACTGCTTTGTGCTCTATTTTTGTTGGGTAGTGGGGGAATCTGTTGGATTTTTTATCCATTGTTTCAGGGTTGTTTTGGTGGCTTTTATCTTTTTCTCCCACACATAACTGGGTGATCCAAGAACATGGATGGACCATGCATTCTTCACTATATCCAAAAACCCTTCTCTATTTGCCCATAGTGGGCAGAACCGGAAGGGGATTGGCCCCAGGTTTTCTTCTTCTTCCAGCAGAAGGAGGATGGGTTTATGGTCTGAATTCCACTTTGGTAGAATTTCGTGGAAATGATCATCTTCTCAGAGAGGAAGGATCTCTAGAGAAGGAATCTATCCAGTCTGGTTGATATGTGCTCCTCCCATATTTTGTTATTTGTCCATGTGTAAAGCCCTTTTTTTGGCTTGAAATCCAATAAATCCCATTGTTGAATCAGGTTTTCCACTAAGGGAAGAAATCGGTCCCTGCTGCTGGTTCCTCCTCTTTTTTCCTTTGGGTCGAGAATTAGATTGAAGTCTCCCACAATAATTATGTTCTTGAGGGAGTATACTTCTAGAAAATTAGTTAGAGTTTGCCAGCATTCTTCCTTTTCTGCATAAAGGATAGGTACATAGAGATTAAAGAGAGCAAAGTTTATCTTACTTGAGAGGTGTCAGAGTTTAGTGTAAATCCAGTGTTGCATCTGGAAGGATCTCTCAAGCTTAAACTTTTCAGCCTCCCAAAGTGTGGCTATCCGCCGCATGTACCTCTAGCACTTACCGCTTTTCTAGCTTTTGTTTTCCATTTTGCTTTGCTGAGTTCCAGAGGGGCTTTGCCTTCTATTTTAGTCTCCTATAGCATGAGGATCTCAGGGAGTTCTGATTTCAATAGGCTCTTGATTGCTTTAGATTTTGATGGATTCGCCAGTCCTCTACAATTCCAAGAGACTAATCGCATTATTTACTGGTAAGGGTTGAGGCAGCACCTCCCTTGGGAGGCCTGGTTCTAGTATTTCTGCCGATAAACATCTCTATAGTGGCCTAACTGCCTTGCATTTTTTGTCTCTCGGCTTCTACTTCTCTGGCCTCTCTGTGAGATTTCCTCCCCACTCTTTTCGAGGGCCTCTCAATTGTTTCATCTTCTGAGGATCCCAATATCTCTGGGATCTTCTTCCTTGTCATATCTACATAGGGTGGGGAGCTAGATGCACCTTTTGGGGTTTCACTTTGGGGAGGGACTGTTTCTTCTTGCCTTTTGTTTTCTTCCATGTTGTTAGCCTGTAGTTCAACCTCTTTATCTGCTAGATCCTAAAGTTTTTCTGGTGTGCTGAGTATTTCAAAGGGATTTGTGGGTATGTTTTCTCTTGGTGGGACTGTGCTTCCTTTAGCTTGGGCTTCGGGAGGAGCACCCCTCCTAGTGGACAAGGCCTTCCCTTTGTTCTTGTTGATCTGCTTAGCTGTTCCTAATTTTTTCACCTGAGTCCATTGATCTTCTTTCTCCTTCTTAGCTCCATCCTCTGTTTTATTTTTACAGTTCTTGGCAAAGTGCCCATGGCCATGGCAGTGCCAACATTTAAATGGGAGTTTCTCATAGTCTATCACTTGTATGTGTGTCCAGTCAGCCACCGTGAGTTTAATAGCTTCAGGGAGCCCTTCCTCTAGGTCTACTTCTACGCAGATTCTTACATAGGAGTATTGATCTCTTCTTTTTGCTCGATCGATGTATTTACCAAGTTTGTTGCCTATAGTTTCTAAGGATTTAGGGTTCCAGCAGTGCAAAGGTAGATGGGGTAATCGCACCGAAACCAAAATATCCGAGGGCACATCCTAAGTCAGATCGAAGTCTAGTGTCCATTGATTTAGATACAGACCCTGGGGCCCCATGAGATACGGGTCATTTCTGAATATGAGGTTCCCATCTTCTGTTGCTTCAAATACGAATACAAAGAAGCCTTTGCCAACGAAATGGATTTTTATTCCTTCCTTGACCAGAGATCGCCAATTCCTTTGCACCTAGGCATCTACAGCTTTAGGAGAGGGCCATAAGCCTGTGAAATTTCCAATAAGCCCTCGTTCTGCTAGGTTTAATGCCACTTTGTAGGTTTCTTCATTCGGCAAAGCAACTGTGGGGATGGATTCCATTTTTTTAATAAACTCTTGTTGGTTTTCAATTGCTAGCCATTTATTGCATGCCGCAACCAGATCCTAGAATGCAACTAGTTCAAGTGGAAAGGGTGGATCCATTTCATGGCCCCATTTAGGGCCATGGCTCTAAAGCTGCGCACAATCTCTTGGTTGATTGTAGCTCCTTACATGCTCCACCAACTTCCTCGTATTTCTTAGTTTTCACATAGCAAGTTCCATCGAAATTATGCAACATGGGTACTCCTTGGATGACGAATTAAATTTTTCATCCAATGAGTACTCTCTCTTGAAATTTGGGTAAAACTTTACAAATATAAGTTGAAAATACGAGTCGAAAAAGTAGTTTTATTATTTTATTATTTTTTAATATTTTTACTTTTTTACTCCAAAAATTATGAATCATCCACCATGGTTGACATCATCATCTTGAATCCTATTAGTTTTTTTGATGGTGTTGGACCCGCCAACATTAAGCGGATCTCCTCAGTATGAATTCCCAACTAGACCTCACACCGTTTGGTGTAGGATTCCCATCTGGTATGATGGCCCGATTGCCATTATCTTTAAGATATACCTTAGCTCTTGCTTGTCAGCACATGAGAGTGGTATACTTAGTCTTCAAACAACAAGGTTCATGTGCCTGGTGAGTGCTTAGTGTAACTTGTGTCTAATTTATTTTACTACAGAGGGAGAGGGTGAGAGTGAGTCTCAAGTCGAAAGGGAATAGTCCCAACTTTGTCAAAGACACACAACACAACAGGATTTGTGTAGCTTCCAGTGGAGTAGTCCATAAGGATGCGGCAGTCACAAACACAAAGGTGAACAGATAGCACATACAACACCCAGAAGAGTGGTCCACATGAGTGCAATGGTTGTTATAACAATTTTAAAAGAATGAATATGTCGAATATCTGGTGGAGTAGTCCACATGGGCAAGACAGTGATAACAACTGATACAACACATTTCCAATAGCATATGCATTGAAACAACTGAAATAGTTCAACTATCTTATTACAAATTAAAGAAACATGAATTACAAGTGTCCAAAGAATACTCTTACAAACGAATACAATAATGTGTGAAAATGTGTTGGCCTGTTAACAGGCTTCTGAATTAAGTGAAATTTCCAAGACACATCCATAAACCACACATCACTAACCCTGATAGTGGGGTGTTGGAGCCACTACTCACTCCTCAAAGAAAATACTACAGACTCTCAAGGATATGTGGGAGGATCCAAGGTGAAAATTATTTTGCATGTACAAATGAGGGGTATATATATCCAAGGGTGAACTTGACCCTTGTGACTCTTCGACTTCCCTAATGACTGTTTGACTTACATGACTCTTCAAATTTGTATGTGTGTCTCTTGGACTTCCACGTTACATTACATTGATTACAACAGTATGGCCCACAATGGTGATGTGGTTGAGATGACTCATGACATGACTCGACATGACAACGCTGGTATGTTCATGCTGATGGTGGTGTCCATGTCGAGCTGTGATGTTGTTGAGTGATAAGTGTGCTCTTGGTGTATCATAACTTCACATCGACATGGAAAGATGTGCAGATTTGATGGTCTTGATGTTCACTTGATGTTTCACATGCATGTATCCCCTTCATTGGTACTTGGCATGCTTCATGTTTTCATCCATTTGTGAACGCGTATCCTAGCATGTGCTCCTTGTTCATATCGTTTTTCGTCGCACCATGTCTTATCCATGTGCCTATATCTGAAATCACTCATGAAGAGATGACATCAAATCTAAAAATATCATTGTCTACCATGATGCATCATCTTTCATTTTCGAGTGCAGGTAACTGGGGCTATGAAACTGCGTAGAGCACATTTCAGGCTGGGATGCAAGGCTCAGGGGAACTGACAAGGAAAATTGAGCAAAGGTCATTAGGAGGCTAGGATGAGTAGTCCAAAACAACAATGACATTCTACAGGATCTAGCTCAGCTAGGAGGAAAAACTGTGCAATTTTTTTAGGAAGGCTATGCGGGTAGCAGGGAGGACACTAGCAGTGAAAACTACACAGATTCTCAGGGGAGGCTGGGAGCGGGCTGCGGGATCTTTCTAGCATAAACTATGGAGAATTGGGAGGCAGGCATGCAAGACATGTCTGCCCATTTTCCGGGCTAAGCGGGGTTTCGGGCAGCTGGTGGAGAGTCCAAGAAAACTGTGCATTTTTTAGGAGGAGAAACAGGTCGGTGTTGGAAATACTGAGAGGGGGGATGAATCAATATTTTCTTTCAATTGTTATTATTACCAATTTAATTCTTCACAATTTAAATAGAGAAATGTATAAGTATAATTTTATTGAGTAAAATAATAAATACAATATAAATGTGTTCCAAGCTCCAACTTGGTTTTGATGAGGCTCCGACCTCTAGGGCTTCGACCCTATCTTGTCAAGGCACCAATCTTGGATTTAGGAGCACCAAATCCAAGGACACCAATCCTTCCAATTCGAAGGCACCGACCCCAAGGGATCCAACCCTATCTTTCAAGATGAATAAGGTCAAAAGATTGTCCTCCCGCTCTGTCTTCAACTTCCTTCTTCGCTTGGCCTTCAACTTCTATTGTACCTTCTGCGTCTGCCAGACCTTCGGCTTCTACTGCACCTTCTGCATCTGCCAGACCTTCGGCTTCCTCTATTTCTTCAAGTTCATGAGTTGTGAACTTGACTTTTTCTCTGTGATAGGTGCCTGATACACCTCAATCCAATCAAGTGTTTCAACTTGTATATGTATATATGTATGAGTTTTGCCAATGAATCGAAACAACACGTTCAAAGGTGGAGGGGCTGACTTGTGATGTCGCATATTAAAATTATATCGGAGAGGCCCTTTTTTTTTAATATTCATCTAAGGCTATACCCACATGGAGGTCCCACATGGCACGTTATCACATTAATCGCAATCACAACCTTCATGAAAATCAGAGTTATTCCTTTAATCCCACAATTGCAACTTTTGGAGGTTTGCACATAACATAGCCAATTCCCCTACTGCCGATGGAGCGGATGTGACATGATATTAAATAGTTGTTAATACATCCATCGGGTCCACAACATTATCAAAATTAACGGTTTGACATCCCTTAGAAACTAGCGATACTACGAATGCGATATTATATAAAGTCATGTTAAAATGGTGCAGCGGGTCTACAATATTATATCGCAATCAGAGGTTTTACCATGACCTTTATGACTTGTGATATGAAAGTTCATATGATATATGCGATATCGTATTGAGTCATATTATTGTGTTGTATTCGGGTCCACAATAATATCGCAATCACATTTTTAATGTGACATCCCTTTATAACTTGCGATATGAAAGTTTTTATAGGCGGTTACGATATTAAATTAGAATTGTTACCATACACTAATCGGGTTCACATATTATATTGCAATCTGTGGTTTGCGGGACTTCAACTGGCACACGGATTAAAACGGCCTTAACCCCCATAGTTGGTTGTGATCTAAGAGTTGAATATGAGATCGACGGCTAGGATTGAGTGCAGGACTTCAGCCACGATCAAGAAAATTCGTACTTTCCTACCCCCGCAGTTGCTAATCATAGTCGATCTAACAGATCTATCGATCTAATGATCCAGATCTATTCCTTCGCCATTCTTCTTCCACAAGCACTTGGGTTTTATCTCCGTTGTTTTCTTCTTTGCTCCTCCGCTATCATTGTTTCTCTTTGTTCTGTCAACAACACTTACCCTTGGGCATATGTGATAACCTACTTCCTTGATGGCTTCTAACGAAATCTTCCTCTTACTCTTTGGCTTCATGGCTTCTCCTCTTTACTCTTTCTCCTCTTCTGATGGCATCCAATATCTTTCCTCCTCGGTTCCACTGTTTCCATTATGTCTGTATTCAATCCTTGGATCCTCCATGAGCAGTATTATGATCAATGGGCAACCCCACATGTCACAAGAATTTTCCATCACAAACACTACCATATTGACATCAATGACAACCTAGATTAACAATATCCCCCTTTGTCATTAATGGCAATATTCTTCTTCTCTCCCCCTTTGACATCAATGGAAAAAAGGTGCACAAGAACTCCCCCTATCGAACTTCTCCCTGTCATGCAACATCTTTATGAATCAACTTAATGTGATGCTAGAGAAATAACCCCCATATTTTAGCGAAGATGTTCAAATGCTTCTCGAGGAAGAGGTTTTGTGAAAATATCAGTTATCTGCTCCTTAGTGTTGATATATTCCAAATTGATGTTTTGTTCAACTACTTGTTCATGAAGGAAATGATACTTGATTGGTATATGTTTGGTCTTTGAGTGCATCACTGGAATTTTGCTGAGACTGATAGCACTTGTGTTATCACAATAGATGGTGATTGGTTGATTGGTACCTATGTTGACATCTTTCAGAGCTTCCTTCATACATAATATTTGAGTACAACAATCTGCAACATCTATATACTCGGCTTCAGCTATAGATAGTGATATGGACGTTTTTTTTTGGTTGAGCCAGGATACTAGACAATCTCCCAGGAAGAATGCATTTCCACTAGTACTTTTTCGATCATCAACACTTCCGACCCAATCAGCATCGGTGTATGAAGTCACAGTAATAGTTGAGCTCTTAGGATACCAAAGACCAAAATTAGGAGTTCCTTTCAAGTATCTGAGAATTCTTTTTACAACCAACAAATGGGATTGTTTAGGAGCTGATTGAAATCTTCCCACCATTCCTACTGCTTGCATAATGTCAGGTCTAGTAGCAGTTAAGTATAGGAGGGCTCCAATTATTGACCTATAATGAGTTGCATCTACCGGAGGAGAGTCATCATCTTTTCTTAATTTGCAATCTGTGGTCATAGGTGTGCTCATGGGTGCACAATCTTCCATTCCATATCTTTTAAGCATGTCTTTAAGATATTTTGCTTGAGATATGAACATGCCTGTCGTGGTTGGAGATACTTGTAGTCCAAGGAAGTAAGATAACTCTCCTATCATCAACATTTTGAATTATTTTGACATATTTTGAGCAAACTCATGGCTCATCTCATCATTATTACTAGAAAAAATCAGATCATCAACATAGACAAGAGTGACTAGTAACTTATCCTCATCCATCTTTATGTAGAGATTACTTCCTGCCACCCCCTTCTTGAAGCCTTGTTGTCCAATCTTACATACCAAGCTCTAGGAGCTTGTTTCAACCCATATAATGTCTTTTTCAACTTACAAACAAAGTATTTTCCTTCTGCTAGATTAAACCCTTCTGGTTGCACCATGTAGACTTCTTCCTTGAGTTCCCCATTCAAAAATGCTGATTTTACGTCCATTTGATAGAGTTTGAATCCTTTTGAGCAAGAAAATGCCAAGAACATTCTTATAGCTTCCATACGAGCTACTGGTGCAAAGGTCTCTTTAAAGTCGATTCCTTCAATTTGTTAATAACCTTTACAAACAAGCCTTGCCTTATTTCTGATGATTTGTCCATCTTCATTCATTTTTTTTTTTGAACACCCACTTGGTTCCAATTATATTTTTATCCTTTGGACAAGGTACTAGCTCCCATGTCTCATTCTTCTCGATTTGAGACATTTCTTCTTCCATGGCCTTTACCTAATGAGGATCCTTGCTTGAGTAAATGTTTCTCGATCTATCATAGATAGGAGAGCAACATCATTTTTCTTTGGTGTACTTGTCATCCTTCTTCGGGTTTGCATCCCTTCATCTATATTGCCAATAATCTGCTCTTTTGGGTGATGTTTTTGGAGAAACTTCACCTTTGAAGGGGTTTGAGATGGTTCTTTTTCCTTGTGTTTTTCTTGATCTTTTTCCTATTTCAGGTTCTTCTTCGTTTTCTTCAATGAGAGGGTCAACTTAATGATCTTCAATTTCTTTTTCTGGAAGGTCTTCATCAATATTCACGTGAATGCTTTCCACTATTTTCCGTAGTCGATTATTGTAGCACTTGTAGGCTTTGCTCCTTGTATAATATCCAAGGAATATTCCTTCGTCAACCTGAGAATCAAATTTTCCTGGTGAGTCATCATTGATTTTTATGAAGCACTTGTTTCCAAAAATCTTGAAGTATTTTATTGAAGCAGGTATTCCTTTCCATAATTCATAAGGAGTCTTCTCATTATTTGGTCTTAGTTGAGTTTGATTCAAGGTATAAACAGTTGTCTCAATTGCTTCTCTCCAGAATTTTGGCTGCAAGTCAGCTGCTATTAACATTGTTCTTGCCATTTCTTGAATAGTTTGGTTTCTTCTTTCAACTACCCCATTTTTCTTGGGTGTTATGGCAGCAGAGAGTTCTCTTTAGATTCCATGTACTTTACAGAATTCATCAAATTCTTTTGATGTGAATTCTCCCCCTCTATCCGTTCTAAGACATTTAATCTTAGAATCCTTTTCATTTTCTACAAGAGCTTTAAGATTCTTAAAACATTCAAATGCTTCAGATTTATATTTTATGAAATATACCCACATCATTATAGTATAGTCATCAACAAATAAAGGAAAGTACCTTTCTCCTTGGAGTGCCAGAGTTCTAGTTGGTCCACATAAATCAGCATGGATGATCTCCAAAGGTTTTGATGTAGAAAACTCCTTGGTCTTATGGTTGGTTCTAGTTTTCTTTCCATGTTGACATGGACCACATACTCCTTGATTTGGATTGAATAACTTTGGGATGTCTCGTACTGCATTAATCTTGCTAATATTGATCAAGTTATTGAAACTTGTATGTCTAAGTCGCTTGTGCCACAGCCAACTTTCATCTGTTTGACTTAAGTAACATTTATCTTCTTGAATTTTGTTTAGAATGTAGACATTATCTAATGTTTTAACTCCTTTCACCACAAGTTCCCCTGAGGAAGAGTTCCTTATTTCACAATATTTAGGCTAAAGACAACATTATGTCCTTGATCATAGATTTGGATAACACTCAAGAGATTGTGTTTGAGCCTGTCTACTAGCAAAGCATTTTGAGCCTTTCCTTTTCCATTAATAAGGGTAACAGTTCCTTTTCCAACAATTTTGGCAGATCCACTTCCAAAGGATACATTTCCTTCCTTTTTGATCAATGAGACAAACTTCCTTTTGTCACCTGTCATATGTCTGGAGCACCCACTATCCATAAACTAATGATTTTCATCACTGTGAGCACATAGAGCTAGGCCAGATTTATTCGTGTTGGGATTCTCATTTTTTGCTTCTCTTCTTTTGAGGGGACAATTTTTTTCATTATGTCCATTATCATTACATAATGAGAAAATTGGATCAAATTTGGCCAAGGGATCAAAAGTGTTGTAGGTCTTGATTTGTCCTTGCCCTTTGAGACCATATGGTTTGTTTGTTTGACCTTCAATTTTGGTGTTTCATTCTTACGAGCCATGCAATGTTTAGCTTGATGACCAAAATATTTACAATAGAAACAATGCCCAAAAAAGATAGTTTTGTACCTATTGTAATAGCCATGATTTGAATCAACATTCTTCCTTGGAGTTACTCTCTCTTCATTCTTTGGATTTGAGATGAGCCTTTTATGAAATAATATTTCTTCTTTTGGGTTGTTGGAAAGTATGTCGTCATAGATTTTCGCATTATGCTTAGTACTTGATGATTCTCCTTTAAAACCTATCCCAGATTTGTCATGTTGAGGTTTTTTATCATTTAGGATAATGTCAAGTATTTGAGAGCTTTCCCAACCCTTTTTGACTTGCTCCAATTCTTTCCTCAGAGATACTATTTTAGCTTCACGTTCTTCACAAATTTCTTCTTTTTCTTTTAGCCTATTTTTCAAGAGGTCTTCCCTTCTTTTTGCTTCCTCCTTTTCTACCTTGAGATAAATGACTTTATTTCGTAATTTCTCATTTTCTTCAATGGCACTCATTAACAATTCGTCTACATTTACTATTAGACCTTAATCATCATCATTTGTGAATGCCATGAATAATACTTCTTGGCTTCCAGCATAGTCATTTTCTTCATCTGATTCATCATTACCTCCTTTGCGATGAGGGAAATGATTAGATGATTTCCTTTTTATGACTACAAATTCATCTTCATCAAACTCATCTTGCTTAGAGAAGAAATTCTTCTTATTGAACCTTTTTTTTTTGTATACCATCCTCTTAGAATTTTCCTCATCATCACTATCATGCTTAAGAGGACATTTTGCAGCATAATGACCTATTCTTCCACATTTGAAACAAATAATAGGGTATTGACCTTTTAGCTTAGATCCTTTCTTTAGTCTTTGTACAAATTGCACTAATTCGGATTCAACATTGGAGTCATCACTACTGGTATTCCATTCTTTCCCCTTTTTTGATTTTGAGGCCTTGAATGTTGCATCTTTGGAACTTGAGCTTCCTTTTCTCATCTCATAGGTAATGACGATTCCATGAAGTTCATCCAGCTTAAGAGTATATAGGTCCTTCATTTCTTATATAGCACTTACTTTGGATTCAAATCTATCTGGGAGAGATCTTAAGACCTTTTGAACAATAATGCTTTCTTCAATGTTTTCTCCCAATCCTTTAAGAGAGTTGACCATTTCAACTACTCGGAGAAAGTATGATGAAATATCTTCTTCATCATCCATTTTCAAACTTTCAAATTGTCTTCTATGAGTTTGAAGCTTTGCCTTCTTAACTTTGGAGTCCCCATCATATAAGCTGACTAGCTTATCCCATACTTCTTTGGCCGAGTCACAATTCATGACTTTTGTAAATTCAAAATCAGTGATTCCACTAGTGATGGAATTTAAGGCTTTTGCATTTGCAATGTAAGCTTTCCTTTCGTCTTGATATGTTGGAAGAGTGGAAGGAGCTGTGTACCCATTTAAAACTGAATGCCAAACTTCAGGTCCAATGGACATTAAGTAGTCGGACATTATTTTTTTCCAAAAACCAAAATTTGTGCCATCGAACAGAGGAAGTCTTCCTGACACTTCTTGATTTCTCATTGTGACTAAGAATCCTTCTTCTAGCTGTTAGGCTGATAAGAAGAAGCTGGCTCTGATACCAATTGTTGGAAATACTGAGAGGGGGGGTGAATCAGTATTTTCTTTCAATTGTTATTATTACCATTTTAATTCTTCACAATTTAAATAGAGAAATGTATAAGTATAATTTTATTGAGTAAAATACTAAATACAATATAAATGTGTTCCAAGCTCCAACTTGGTTTTGATGAGGCTCCAACCTCTAGGGCTTTGACCCTATCTTGTCAAGGCGCCAACCTTGGATTTAGGAGCACCAACTCCAAGGACACCAATCCTTCCAATTCTGAGGCACCAACCCCAAGGGCTACAACCCTATCTTTCAAGATGAATAAAGTCAAAAGATTTTCCTCCTGCTCTGTCTTCAGCTTCCTTCTTCGCTTAGCCTTCGGCTTCTACTGCACCTTCTGTGTCTGCCAGACCTTCGGCTTCTACTGCACCTTCTGCATCTTCCAGACCTTTGACTTCCTCTGTTTCTTCAAGTTCATGAGTTGTGAACTTTCCTTGTTCTCCATGATAGGCGCCTGATACACCTCAATCCAATCAAGTGTTTCAACTTGTATATGTATATATGTATGAGTTTTACCAATGAATTGAAATGACACGTTCAAAGGTGGAGGCCCTTTTTTTAATATTCATCCAAGGCTATACCCACATGGAGGTCCCACATGGCACGTTATCACATTAATCGCAATCCCAACATTCATGAAAATTGGAGTTATTCCTTTAATCTCGCAATCGCAACTTTCGGAGGTTTTCACGTAACATAGCTGATTCCCCTACTGCCAACGGAGTGGATGCGATATGATATTAACTAGTTATTAATAGATCTGTTGAGTCCACAACCTTATCGCAATCGATGCTTTGACATCCCTTAGAAACTAGTGATATTGCGGATGTGATATTATATAAAGTCATGTTATAATGGTGCAGCGGGTCCGCAATATTATATCACAATCAGAGGTTTTACCGTGACCTTTATGACTTGCGATATGAAATTTCATACGACGGATGTGATATTGTATTGAGTCATATTATAGTGTTGTAGTCGGGTCCACAATAATATTGCAATCGCAATTTTTAATGTGACATCCCTTTATAACTTGTGACATGAAAGTTCTCCTAGGCGGATGCGATATTACATTAGGGTTGTTACCATACACTGATCGGGTCCGCATATTATATCACAATCTATGGTTTGCGGGACTTCAACTGGCACATGGATTAAAACGGCCTTAACCCCCGTAGTTGACTGTGATCTAAGAGTTGAATATGAGATCAATGGCTAGGATTGAGTGCGGGACTTCAGCCACGATCAAGGAAATATGTAATTTCCTACCCCTACAGTTGCTAATCACCGTCGATCTAACAGATCTATCAATCTGATGATCCAAATCTATTCCTCCACCATTCTACTTCCAAAAGCACTTGGGTTTGATCTCCATCATTTTCTTCTTTGCTCCTCCAATATCATTATTTCTCTTTCTTCAATCAATGACACTTACCCTTGGGCATATGTGATAACCTGCTTCCTTGATGACTTCTGATGAACTCTTCCTCTTACTCTTTGGCTTCATGGCTTCTCCTCTTTACTCTTTCTCCTCTTCTGATGGCATCCAATATCTTTCCTCCTCAGTTCCACTATTTCTATTATGTCTACATTCAATCCTTGGATCCTCCATGAGCAGTATTATGATCAATGGGAATCAATGGGCAACCACACATGTCACAATAATTTTCCATCACAAACACTACCATATTGACATCAATGACAACCTAGATTAACAGTCGGCTGGTAGGGGGATTGGCTGACAGAACTGTCCAGTTTTTAGAGGTAGTGCAGTGATAGGAAGTGGGTGCATATCCCTCATGTCTATGCAATTTCTTCATTCAGCAAAGGTGGGCATACTAACAAATTCTAGGCAAATTTTGGAGTGAACCACGGGGTCCCTTCTCGGTCAAACTCTTCGATTGACCAGTGATAGGCTTGATGGAATGGCTTGCGGGAAGTGCAAATTGAGATGACTTCTTGGGAAAATTTTGCGATGTTATGGGTGACATTCAGCCAGGTCAACTCCCAGATTGCACAGTGCAGACTTCCTAGGAGGAAGCCTTAAGCTCTACACAATTATGGGCAGGAGTACTTGGTCACTGAGGGCTGAGACTGCACAGTGCAGCTTAGTAGAGGTCCGACTGATGGAGGGTGGTTTGGTCAGAAGGTCTTTGGAAAATTGACAAAGTGTGTGAGTAAGTGGACTTGTGTATACATGACCTTGCGAACACACACTCAACACGACTTGACAACAAGACACCTTGAACCAACAAGCCAACATATGCTTAGTGTGACTAACTGAAGGGTGCAAGCAACAAGTGTGACACTTGAGATAGATCTTTGAATGACTATGATGACACTTGTGTGATATCACATACAACTTCGTGTTTGAGTGCGACAGATGCTTACCTAGCATATACAACTTGTACACGTGAAGACAAACCTTGAACATAGCCAAAAGATGACTCCAAGCATGACCTTGTGACCAACATGATAAAAGATGTCTGGTGAACAGTCAAGCAGAGAGGGTGTCAAGACTCGACACAATCTCATGGGATGAGCTTGAGTGTTTGCAAACATCAAGGAAAAAACCAAGGAAGGCTGCGAAATTGTATGCAGGCCAAAATTTTGGAGGATGTTGCAATCACTACAATAGGTTCTTATAAATTTTATTTTGGTTGTACATTTTTCTTAGGAGGCCCATTTTAGACCTCAAAAGTTCTCTAATGTGCTCTCAATAAGTCGGGATCCCTCTTTCTCCCATGAAATAAATAAGTGTTGATGCACAGTCCTATATAAATAAATAAATAAAGGTGTTAGAAGGGAAAGGCTTCTTGCATAGAGAGGTGAAGAAAGAAACTCTATCGGAGCACTGTCCAGGCTCGTTGGCATCAAAACAATGTTTTTGTTCCTAAAGTGACTCTACTGGAGTAATGTTCAGGCCTACTGGCAGTAGAGTAACACCAAAGATGACAAACTATACTCAGAAAATCTAAAGCTCGTGAACTTCATTACCCTATCTCAATTCAAAACATTGTATGATCATTGGTCTTATGTTTGTGTTTAACCACGTAAAGGAATGAAGGGGACTATGTTTATGCATGGGGTAAGTGGGGAATCCATGGTAATCTAAGCAATGAATTAATACTTTCTAAAGAACTAGACACTACACGAAATAATTAGCTAAGGTAGAGAAGTTGGAGTTCTACTAGTGTGTCGCAAAGTGTTGTCATTGTGACAAACACCCTCCAAAAAAATTTGTACACTCAAATTTTGGAGCCTACTATGGATCTTCTGATCGGCCATTCCATAGTCACTTCTTGGTCAATTGATGCTTTTTGAGCTCCCTTCTTGGATAGGAAGTTTCGAAGTCACTTGCTCACACATGCTCAGTCCGTAACAAGTGCATGACTGCATCCTTTTATGAAAACTTGGAAAAGCATAGCACATTCCATCAATACTATGCCTGTGTAATGTCCAATCCATGTCGACAGTCAGTACGCACTAACAACGACAATTTCTCACATTCTAGTTGCGTTTGTACTTCCATTTTGGTGAGTTTGCAAATTTTCATTTAGTACGCACACCTTTCTTCTTGTGAGTGTCATTTTCATGTTTGTGGTTTTTGTTACACAGTACTAATTTGTCATTGTCCTCGTCTCAATCCTTCTGCTATGTCATGTTTCAAATAAACATATTCATATCTTCCCACTGATATGAGAAGATTGAGTAAATGCTCTATGCTACTGGAAATTGACCCTCATTCCCTAAGTTTTTGCCTCGTTGCGAGTAAAGCCTTAATATACGTGACTTTCCCATGTCCATAACGGTCTCATCGCAAATCCATCACAAGTGTACATCTGCTTCCCACGACAGTCGGATTTCTAGACCCAGTGCGAGGTTATGAGTTGTATCTAGCGATGGTGGGTCCGGGTGTATCGTCTCCTTGCGATGCCATCGCAAAGAATTAGTTTACGGCCCATGACGATCCATATTGGGCAAATTCGTTTCAACAGCTAGCCTTTTGGATGTCTCCAAACCTAGTTGTTGGCATAGGTTGGGTTTCCTTTCCCCTCCTGGTATGGTAGTTCCATCATTTTTTCTACCTTCCTTGAGGATGAGCTCCTCCTTCCACATTTCATGGAGACTCCTTCTCCTATTGAAGAACTCACCTTTGCTATGATCTTCTAGTTCTTTTGGTTAGGCAGTACTGCTAGTGCTTTTGAGTTTGATAGATAGCTAGTGTGGGTGTGACAAGTGTGGGATTGTTGATATCTTGTGGAAGGTTGTGGAGTGCCCTTGACTTTGTGTTAAAGCTTATGAGTGAGAGAGAGAGACATTTTATGTTGGGAGATTCATCCTTGAAAAGTGAGTGCTTGAGAAACATACTGGATGGACCCTCTGAGAAGGCATGCAACATCAAGACTTGTTTGTAAGCTTTGCTCTTGATTCATTATTAATACAATCAATGATGTTTTCCTATGTCTTGTATGTAATTTACTTGATATCTCATGACTTCTTGACTTTCTGAGTAAATAGATCATTGTTGTTTCCTAGTTACGTGCTTTGTTTTTTTTCCTTTGTGTTGTTTTAGGTTAATTACTCATTGAGGAGAAGGAAGTAGAAGCTGGAGTAGTGCAACGGAATTTCATTGACCACCCGTTTGAGGTAGGCCTCCAACGATGACTGTTTAAGGAAATCAATTATTGATCTATCTTTGTTGTGACTAGACCCACTCTATGGCTAGAGGGGTTGCCTTTGTCCGCAGAGGGAACACTTTCCTACATCACAGTTGTTTCTTTCACTTTCTTTCACTTTAATTAGTTTTTTTTCATGTCATCTTTGTTCTAGAACGTGTTAGATTCACCGTCATTCACATATTGCAAGAGTCGTTCACACTTTAGCAATTGTCATCTTTTCACATGTTAGTTGTTGCACAATGTATGTATGCTCATTTTGGTGGTTACAAGGGGTTATATTTGTGTGCATGATTTTTTCTAACCATGTAAACATCAATCGCTCTCATTCCCAAAGTTTTAAGCATTGTCGCACAAGTGTTGTCATAGTCGTCATAAAATGTACCTTCAGTGTCACACTTGTAGTAAAGTCATCACAAAGTTGTCACATTGAGGGAAATATGTTGTTAACGTGTTCCAGATGATCTATGTTGTTCTGTCATCAAAGTGTTTCAAGTGTGTGATCACAGTCAAGTCAAATCATTGTTCACAACAGTCTCTTCGGTCCCACACTTAGCGAAATTTCAGAAAATCCCTAGCAACCTAGCCAGATCCAGCCCTCTTAAAATGCACATTCCATAGTATCATTATTCAAGCCTTAGCCTTGATCTCCTGAACTATGCAACTGCGCAATCATTTTGCCTCTTTTCCTTCTAGTACTACACATTTCACATTTTCAATGCTCAAGTCCAGGCCTTGGCTTCCAAAACTGTGCAATCATGCCCTCCAACCAGGCCTGAACTATGCATTACACAGTCTCAGACCTAAATCCCAATCCTTGATCTCTTGAGTTTCACAACTGTCAATCACCAAATCTTCTTTGCTTCCCAGAACTGTGCAGTTGACGGAAACAATTCCCAACCCCTCAGCCTGACTCACTAACCTCCCAAACTGCACAATATTCTTCCTCAGTTTAGCCTGAACTGCACATTGCATAGTCTCAAGGCTCAAGCTTCACCCCTAACTTCCTAAGTTGTGCAATTACTGAGCCTCTTTGCTAGCCTGTCACCTGGTTCCGACTCAGTCGGTGGATCAATATACACCATCTTAGGCTAGGGGTTTATCGGATTAATGTCATCTTGTCATAAGTGGATTGCAGATGCAAGTACTCTATCATGCTATGGAAAGATTATGAAGAGGGAGATGGAGAAAGAGGACATGCTACAAGACACATATGGAGCTAAAGAGATAAGATGACCATCAGGTGATAAGACAAAGGAACTCAAGACTATAACAAAAGATCAAAATGAAGATCACATGGAAGACCTCTCATCTTCAAGTTATAAGGAGGAGGAAGAAGAAGAAGATGTACCATCATTTCAAGAAGACACAAAGAAAAAGTAGAAAGAAGGATAGTTTGGCACTATCACATCATCATGCAATCCATGTCATCAATGTCATGTCATGTCCTGTCACAAGTCATCATATGCCACATCATTATCGTGGATTATATAATTAACTATTCAAAATGTATTCTAAAGTGGAAGTCCAACGGATACATTCAGAATATGAAGATTCATGTAAAGTCAAAAGGTCATAGGAATTCAAATAGTCATGAGATTATTCAAAGAGTCACAAGGAAGGTGAAGCATCAATATATGCACCCTCATTGTATGAGAAAAAGACTTTTAACCTTGGATCCTCCTGCAAGGCATTAGAGAGACAAACTAGTCCTTTTGAGGAGAAAGGAATGGCTCCAATGGTCCACTATTGGAGCTAGTGATGTTCATTGTATACATGTGTCTTGGGACTTTTACTTAATAACAAAAGCCTTTATGGCCGACATGTTCTTCATGCATGGATTATGAATATTTGTAAGATTGTTCTATGGATGTTTGTATTTCATGTTTGCTTTCATCTGTGCTAAAGTAGTTGAACTATTTCAGTTATTTTAGTACCTATCTTATTGAGAATGTGTTGTAATGGTTTTTAATTTTTTCCCATCCTTGTGGACTGCTCCACAGGATACTAGACAAATCTTTCTCATTCATTGGTTGTAATGACCATCGCATATTTTGTGGACTATTCCATTGGATGTCAAAAAGATCCTCCTTGTTTGTGTGTGTCTCTACTTGGGTGGTAATATTACCTCTCTCTTATAGGATCATTTTACTCTTTTCCTCTGTAGTAGAAGAACTATGACACACCTACAGCTGAACACTCACCATGCACACCTTCTTTCTTTTTGAAGGCACCATGTGTTCCTCTCTCTTAATGATAGTTAGAGCCAAGGAAAATATGTAGGAATACATGGAAATCAAGTCTATACTCTAGATGGGGCTACTATTCCAAATGATGTGAGGTCCAATTGGGACTACACATCTGGGATACCCCTTGTTTGACATATTTCCAACACCGTCAACAAAACATTACATTCAAGTGAAAATGGATTACGGTAACTGAAAGTGGAAAATAGATACGAACATTGTCAGTGGAATGATGATGAGACTTTACTTATAAAAATAGAATGCATACCCCCAACCCATCATATTTGAGAAGAATTATCACGAATGAAATTCATAAAATGTCATATTTTAGAGACCTAGGATACCAAATTTGGATTGCTACATCAAAAAACACTTTTCACATGCGATTAAGAAATATGTTTCCAAACACAATGGTAGATGTATGAAATGTCAAAAAGTTAAGGTTGAACATCAACACCTTGTAGGTTTATTACAACATTTACCAAATTCAAAATGGAAATTAGAGGTAATAACTATGGATTTTATTATGGTGATAAGCATCCACTCCATAGAACATTGGCATATTAATCTTTCTTTTTATATAAATTTTTATCTTATGCTCATAAATTAAATATGTCGACATATTATCATCGTCTCAATACAACAATGGATGGAATTTGAAATATTAACTACCTTTCATCTACAAATCCATGTTTACCTTTCACATTTACCTAATACAATTGTGAGATTACCATGAAAATTATCAAATAACAAATGGCATCCCATGGATAAATAAGTATATAACAAGGGGAAAATGATGTTGATCGATGTATATCAGCCAAATTTTCTAATTTGGTTGTGTTGATTATAGAATTACTTACTACATCATGATAACATGATTCTACCATGATTTTGGTGGATATAATTTTCAAATAAATGTACTTACTTGTTGTTATATCTACTCATAAGACAAATAGCATTACAAAAATATTTATGATTAAAATTATTACACTAAAAATTAGTCCTCTAACTTATTTGAGTGGAATTGAGCCATTACAAATAGTTATTCCATTTAAAAATATTTTTTCTAGCCTAATTTACCTTTTACAATAACTTTATTTACAAAAATATTCTTAAATGTGGTTGTAACAATGATACAGAAGCATCTCATGGGTATCTTCAAAATGCAATTTTCTAATTCTAGGAAGTCTCTAAAATTTGTAGATTATGTAAAATGTATAGAAACATTATGAAGAAGAAGAAGAAGCAGAAAAGAAAAAGACAAAAATCTATTTTATTTAGGAAAAGGTCATGAGAAAATTTTCTCAACTTCTTCCAAAAGTCTAGGAGAGGAATTATATCTTGATAATTCTAGAGATCTTCTTCTATATGTATAAATATGAATTTAATGTAATTGTTGGGAAAGCAAGAAGGGGAAAATTTACCAAATTCCTTTATGAATAATTTTTTTGTTTCTACTACATTGTTTGGTTTTGGATCACGTGTATCTTCCATCGTGGAACTCTGCCACCATTTTGGTACCAAAGAAGGACTAGATGTTGAATTACATAAGGTACTGTGTGGATAAGAAAGGATGTGTATTCCTGCATGACATATAGGTAGTAGTAGTGGAAGAAGGCTTGGTGTAAATGATTATAGCTAGGAGAGTTGTAACAAATAACCAATGATGTTCTTAGGTGAAAGAAGATCATGGCAAAGAACCTTAACAAGTTCCAGCAGATATTGGAAAAGAAGAGGACAAAATAAGTTCTCAAGAGTGCGAGTAGGTATATAATCCTAGAGGAGAAAGGAGTGGTTAGGAGGCTCTAAAGGATATAACCATAGGAATACCAAAAGTTTGAGCTACGGAAGAAGCTTGGGGAGGTATTGGGTAACAAGTTAATGGATAAGGCTTGCTACTACAAAGGCTAGATTTCAGCTCATAGAGGGAAGAGGAAGCTATTGAAGAAAATGTAACTAGGTTCGGTCTTCATAAATGTACTTTTGATATTTGCATTTATTCAAGAAAAGAAAGATTATTTTTATAATATATTTCAATGAGTTTCTTGCTCATTGAAGTAGGTCTAGCACATGTCAAAGTGCTATAGGTGAGTCAAAGAGTCAAAATAATTATGTTGAAGACTATAGAAAATTTCTACAAAAACAGCTCTGATACCATGTAGAAAATATGTGTCGGTTAACCCAATAATACAATATAAATCAAAGTATAATACTATAACCTACTTCTACTATCAATTTGCAGAAGCTTAAAGATCGAGCTGAACAATATAACTAGAAGAAGAAGAATCAATGGCACAATACACATGAAAATACTTTGGGGAAAGCCT
>APFE030016128.1:0-102020 GCA_000404065.3 Pinus taeda | reverse complement strand
AACTCTCGTTTAATTCCTTCCACTGCACAGAAGTCCTTAAACTCTTGAGAGACATATTCTCCATCGTTTTCGCTTCTCAAGGCCTTGATCTTCTTCCCTGACTATTTCTCAACAAAAGCATTGAACTCACAAAACTTTGTGAAAGTTTGATCCTTCTTCTGCATGAAATAAATCCAGCATTTACGAGAATAGTCATCAATGAAAATCACATAATACCTTTGCTTCTCTGTGGATGTTGTCGAGAATGGTCCACACAAATCAGTATGAACTCGCTCCAAGATAGCCTCTGCTCGACTATCTTGATCATGGAAGGAAGACTTGGTGTACTTTCCCAAGGTACAACCTTTGCATGTGTCAACTTGCTCAAGTTTACCTTTGGGAAGCCCTGTAGATATCTGATGCATTATCTTCAAAGCCCCATGATGAAAATGGCCCAACTGCCTATGCCATAACTTGCCAATGTCTTGGCTTTGCACCAATTTTGCTTTCGTACTCAATGTTGCACAATCATCTACCTCTAGTTTATAGAGATTCTTCACCTGAATCCCTATCCTCTTGGTCTGACTTGTGTCTATGTGTCTTAGGAATGCCTTTCCTTTACTGAATACAACATCGTAGCCTTTTTCCTCCAACATTGTGACCGATACCAAGTTCTTCTTCAATCCCGGCACATACATCACATCTATCAAGGTGAGAGGAGCTCCATGCTCTCTATGAAAAGCAACCGTGCCCACTCCTAAAACATTATACCTTCCCTCGTCACCCATATCTATGTGCATCTTGAGGTATTTCTCCTCCAAGGGATTGAATAAATTTTTATCACCGGTCATGTGGAATGAGGCTCCACTGTCAAGATACCAGACACAACCCATCATCGATGACACCATGCATGCGATGATGGTAAAGTCCATTTCGAACTGAGAGGCTAATGCCTCACCTTCCGATCCTTCCGAGGATTCCTTCTTGGACTTCTTCGATGGGCAATTAGTCGCATAATGTCCCATCTCATGACAATTAAAGCATCTCACTTTAGACATGTCACCCTTCTTTCCTCCATGAGAAGAATTCGATTTGGAATGGGAAGCCTTCCCCTCCCCTTTGCTTTCCTTACTTACTAAGGCCAAATTTTCTTCATCATCATCCTTGGATGAAGAACCATCTTGTGTGCTCCTCCTGATCTCCTCCTACATAAGATCTAACTATAGTCTTTCCCAATCCGACAGTTTCTCCCTTCCATTCATAGAGTCCTGGTAGCTATTCCAACTCTTTGGAAGGCCAAGGAGATCGAGGCACACCATATCATCATCGGCAATAATTATTCCCACACTGCTAAGCTCATCTTTGCAGGTGGTGATCTTGTTCAGATATGTGGAAATAGTATTTCCTTCTCCATCTTGATTCTTTGAAGCTTATCCTTGAGCGCTAATTTCCTCTGGTCGCTATTGTTCTGGTAGAGGTCCTTCAATGTCTTCCACATTGAAAATGGATTATCCTTCCCATGGAGACTTGAGACAATATGGTCTCTAACTCCCTCAAGGATGATCCGTCTCACCTTCGCCACACACTTCTTCCACTCAACCAACTCTTGTGCATTAGTTGAAGCTGGCTTTGGGATTTATTGATCAATGAATTCCTTCAAGTCATTGTCTTCTAATACAACCTCCATTCTATCTTTCCATGCTATGTAATTTGAGCTAACTTCCAAGGCATACTCGAGTGGCACCATAAAATGCCATTGGCCAACTTTGAAGTATGATACGAATTCGATTTGCACCTACAACCTCGAACTTCAAACTTCAAATTCTCTTCTTAGTATACAGTTCGCAGCTTTGATACCATGTAGAGAATTTCTACAAATCCAGCTCTGACACCATGTAGAAAATTTCTACAAATCTAGCTCTGATACCATGTAGAAATTTTGATGGTAGGTTAACCCGATAATGCAACATAAATCAAAGCAGAATACTATAACCTACTTCTACTATCAATTTGCAGAATCTTAAATATCGAGCTGAAAAAATAACCAGAAGAAGAAGAATCAATACATAATACACATGAAAATTCTTTGGGGAAAGCCTCAGCTAAAAACCCCACACTATTGTATTATCATATAGGTATAAATACATAGGAATTATACAAAGCCTTAGCTCTCACAGCTAGCCAGCTCTCAGTACAATCCTCACAAATGCTCACAGGCAATCTTGGCTTCTCTCTAGCCTTCCTCTCTTCCCTCCAGGATCCTATTTCCTTGCGTTGTACCTTGTGGATGATCTCCTACCAAGTGGATGATTAAGCCTCTAAAACTGTGCAATCTTCAAGGATGATTCCTTGACTGCATGCATGAGTTTTCTTTATAAGAAAACACATGCAGCTGATAGTACATTGTCCTTGTCTTTAATCTCAACCGGGTCTTTCTCAGAATAGACATGCATGAGTTTCTGATGAGGAAATCTTCAATTAACTGGAGTACACTAGTTGAGTGCATGCATGCATCAAATGACTCTTAACTCTCTATTAGTTCCTCAAACAATTTGGAACTAATTTAACTGGACTTAACTCAGTAAACTGAGTTAACTAATTACAACTCAAATATAACTCAATCTTATCTCCTTAATTTAAGGGATAACTCTTGCATGACTTCAGAAATACTTCTAACTTTAATTTCTCCAACTAATTAATTCAAAATGAATTAATTAATTATTTCCAAGTAGCTGTTAAGACTAAATTCGATTTTAATTCACAATTTAATTCAAGGACAAATTAAATTGGAATATTCGTGTTGCCACAGCTCAATAGCCAATGCCCCACTTGGAAAAAGGTCTAATGACAATAACGAGATGCATAGGAGTAGGTGGAGCACGAGCTTTCAAATTATAAATTTGAAATGTGTAATGTTTCTGTACTACAAGAATAGAATCTTGAAACATGGTTGACTAGAAATAACCAGCACGTAAAATATTTTGGGCGGTTGCATAGCCAAACATGTATCTACCACATTCTCCAGCATGACAATCATTCAAGGATTTATGAGCATCCTCATGAGTAATAAAACGTCGAAAAATTGAATCAACACCACGACGGTAAAGAGTGTTACCAATTATGATGTATTGGAAAGACTGGTATTAGATTCAACACTGATCAAAATGAGCAGTATCAAACCAGAAAGTTTGGGTCTAGAGGTAGATGATGATATCTCCATACCAAGAATAAAAAGAATCAATTAGAAACCTTCTATAATAGAATCATTAGTGGTTGATTTCGACTCAGAGGAGGGAAGGTTGCAAATCAATTCAACGAAGAATAAAGATTTCATTGATTTGGATTTGATAAATTCCAAGTCAAAATCTTGGAGGATAACTATTCACTTCAAGTACTTTCCCCGAATAATCGAGGTGACAAAATGTGAGTCATCGGGTTGAAATCAGAAACTACAGTAGTCTTTCGAAGCAGGATATAATGGTAAAATCTCTGGACAAATTGCACAACCACCAAAGTTAAATTTTCGATGTGTGAATACTTGGATTTTGTCTCGGTCAAGTTTCAACTCAAGTAATATCTGGGGTGTTTGTATCCTATATCATCTTCTTGTACAAGAACCACCAAAATTTTGGTAACTACCATAGCTAAATAGAGGAAATAGTATCGTTGATAGTTAGGAGGATATATCAAAGAAGCTTGAGCTAACACATCTTTTAAGGCATCAAAAGATTTATGTTCAGTGTGATCCCTATGGAAGGGAACTCCTTTTTTCAATAAGTGAGTAAATTCTTTTGTAAGTTCTGTGTAGTGAGGAATGAATCTCTATATAAAGTTAGATTTCCCTTAAAGGCATTGTAACTGAATGAGAAAGGAGGGAGCATGAAAATCAATGATCACTTGGACTTTCATAGGATCGATGCAGATGCCATTCTTCGACACTATGAATCCTAAGAGTTGATCAGATTTGACACAAACCACACATTTGTGCTGATTTAACCATATATTATAATGTCGATAATGTAGGAAGATCATTCTAAGATGCATTGGATGATCCTCATGGTGTCTAGAGTGGGAATGAAAATCATCCAAATAAGGTTGCACTATATGTTGGTGTATCATCAACATCTTCAACCATGCTCTCAACTAATTCTTGTTATACACCAATATCAATAATATTTAATCATCAGGCCATACTCATGGCATATGTAATAGCATTATAATGTTAAAAGATATGCCATTTCACATGTATGTACAAGCATAGATTTACAATCAATTATCTCTCCATATGCTTGCTTGTACATATGCATCCCATTTATCCTATACCTCTTGCATTATTAGAAATCCCATGCCTTCATTATCTACACATAGAACTTAAAAAATATAAATAGAACATCAAGAGAAGATTTAATGAATTCTTGCTTTCAATTCCTCTACATGGCATTATTCCCATAATGTAATTAATCCAATTCATGGTATTTCTACAAATCACATTGTGAATCATTATTTGTGATTTCTTCACTAGATAGCAATTTACAACATCTACAAATATTAGTACTTGCTACTTTTACAAATACACAATCATGCTTCTATCAACAAAAGAAATTTTAAGGTGAGAAACTCCCCCTTATTCATCTACCTACCTTGTTTACCATGTTCACCACTAATTGCTACAACAAAATCCCTAACATTACCTAGTTTCCTTCAGAATTTTGAAGTTTCCTTTGCTATACAATCCCATTTTACTATGGAATCCTATTTTATTAAATTTCAATTAATTCTAGTCTAAGCCCCTTAAAATATAGGCACAAACAACCTTTCTAAAGTCCAAACATGGGTTTATAAAGTGAAAATTCCATTTCCAAAGGTGCAAATACCAAGTTACAAAACTACAGTTTTCTATTTTATGTTAGTGCTTTTGAAAGTAGATTTTTCACTTTTTTGGATACAATATTGGTACTTTTAAAACAAAATTTTTCACTTTTAAAAGCCAATGTTTCACTTTCAAAATCTAATTGTGGACTTTTGAAAACCAATATTGGTCTTTTTATAATGTCATGTTGTAATTTTAAAATTGACATTGGCTTTTTTAGGATATAATTATGGAATTATGGAATCAAATATTAGCATGTCTAGAACTAAATTTTGCACTTTATAAATCTTAATTTTGCACCACTTAATAATACATATCGTTCAAAGCTTGGAAAGTGAGTTACACATTGAGTACAAATATTGATCATTCATGTCTTCATAATAATGCGTGTGTGTGGAAACGACTACAAATACTGATAATTTATGTCTTCATAATAGTGTATGTGTGTATGTGTATTCATTGTCCCATATATTACTTTTCAGGGAGTCATCAATAAGAATTGTGTTTCTATGTAATTGCAAGTCTTTCTAATTATACAAGTCTTTGAAAAAAATGCAAAAGAGAAAACTCCAAGAGGTTCCTTTTCATAAATTTAGTCTCTTGAGTATGAAAAGGCATAAAATGATACTCAGTAGAACCTTTTAGTCATGTTTGACTAAAGTATTCATTTTTCGTAAATAGTCTATCCTAGTCCGAAAAAGGGTTAAACTTATACTGGGTAGACATCTTTTCATTTACTTTAATGAGTTCGAAGAGACAAGTGCTCGACAATCTTTTCATGTTTTGGGAGTCTGAAAAGAGTTGAAAGAGGACTCTAGGGGATTCCTTTTTTGTAGGTTTAACGAGCCTGGAAAAGTGATAAAATCGTACTCATTCATCAAAATGACTTGTATTTGACTTAATCTGCATTGCATCCTTCAATTCATATTTAACCTGCTCAGAACTCTACAAAAAGCTTAAAAATATATGCTACATGGTAAGAATTAGGTTAAAATATTAAAATAATGGCTAATTTGACCATAAATAGTGAAAATGTAATTCATTTCTTACCATTTCCATTTTTACCAAGTTGAGTGAGCTCTGAGTGGATTTTTACCTTCAATCTTCTACCACTAGTTGTAGTCAATTCGGTGGACTATTTTGAGTACCGTCAGTTCCAAGTAAGAGATCCATCTTTTCTCTTCATTTTTATGGTTTCAATTTCTCATTTCATGCATATTTTAGAATATTTTTTTGAGTTTTTAGGTTTAGAAAATTGTCGTTGGCCCATCACACCCTCCCTATATTGTGAGTTGCGATGGGTAAATAAGAGTAACACAGGGGAAAATGACCCAACACACTCACCAATGAGGGTGAGTGCAATGTGACATTCTGTCAAATAAAGAGACAATGTGATGGGTGTAAAGGGTTTTCAAGAAATTGGTTTTTAAGTGATGTTTCTCCCCTTTTTTTTAAATGGTTGAACTTATGTGTGTTTTCATGTCATCTTGCAAATATTCACCAGAGAGAAATGGATTTGACCTAGAGAGAAAGAGAGAATGAGGATCAAAATATGATTGATTCTAATGAACCAACAACAACTTAGTCTTTGAGAAACTGTGGGCTTCTAAAGTTTTTCATGATTCTGGGCATGAGGGCCTAATTAGAGTTACTAGAGTATTTGCTTAGATGCTGGTACGTACAAGGAAAATAATTCAAGTTTTGGGTTCATACTGTCATGATAGATGTTGAGGACATCTACTCCTGGATAAGGCTATCATAAAGAGCAGTTCCCATTTCTCTATTTGGTTTTAGGAGAGGTGGGGAGACACTGAAGGATTACATTGTTGTTCATTATCGCCCTAGTAGTGTTGAAATAACCAAGGATGGGAAGCTTGAGATAAAGGATGTGGTATGGCTTCCTCTAAGGACAATCCCTTTCATGATTACCTGGCTAGTTGGAAGTGTTTCTTTGCATTTAGCCACAAAGACCCAGATGTAGTATGCCTTAGAGTGCTTGGAGCCTATAATATTAACTAGCGTGAAGGGGTCTTAGCCAACCTAAAGGAACAACTCAATCGAGTCAAGATGGGACGACTGAAGAAATTTGTATATGGTTCTATCATTTTGTCCTTTGCCTTGGAGAGGATACCATTACTTCATCCTCAACGGATATCTTGAGAGTTTTTGGGACCTAGGGTGCCTCATATGATGCAATGGGTAGATCTGATGTCTCGTCACAGGGGAACACCTATGATGAGTTGTACCCCTACTTTCTTCAGATGTATGTGAAAGTAGCTAATCATGATTGAGGACTATCAATATGATGGAGTTGATTTCCATGGAGACTAGAAGCTTGTCTTACCCGAAGGTGAGAAATGGGGTGATATAGGTAAACAAAGTCATTTTGAATTTTTGGTGTTTCAATTTTACAATTTTTTTTTATGTTTTTATGTATCAAAGATTAATTATTGGTTTTTACATGTAGCTATTGGACTTGTGCGACTAGTAGGCATGTCACCCTTTCATCGCCAAGCACAACCACATTTAATGCAGGCGGAGGTTGCAGGGGTAGAGGAGGAGATGGTTGATCCTAATGCTACAAAGATACTTACTGAGTTTGAGAATCATATTGAGGGTTTGCCCCGCATTATACTAGACATGGGGATTAAGGAGGTCCCTATTCTTATGTAGCAATACACCATAGGAGTTCCAGAGCGTATCAGTCATTTTCTCTGCAAGGTTGCTTGGGCAATTTTATGCTATCGAGAGCATCATAGGGATTAGTCTTCTAGGAGGATTTTGAGTCGCATTTTGTATACATGTATTTTGATATTATAGGTCATGTGGCCATATGTGTTTCATACATAATTTTTGTAAAACCAAACATTATATACAATTTTCTATCTATGGATGTATTCTACTTTATTCTACTCTCTTGCATAATACATGATTATGGTTTGCGTATTTACATGTGTTGGAAATGTTTGTCCAATACATAATTGGTTAATGCATATGTTAATGTATTAATACTCATAGGAACATGTTGATATTGGATGTAATCAAAATGTCGTTCTAAGAGGTGAACCCTTAAAAACATGCGTAATAAAGTTGAAATTTTGACGGAATATACGTTATTTAAATGTTGTACCACAAATTATGAATTGATTTTGACAACTAAGTGGCTAATTCCACGTGAAATAGCATCAAATAACAATTCTATCACTATGATATAATCAACAATGTTATTAGTCGAGTGACTGATAAAAATTACTTGTAGACTCACTAACTCATGATCAAGAGCATAGATTTCTGACGTTGTGAAAGAAATGTTTCGAGTACTATGACTAGCACCATTAGTGTAAAAAACATATAGTTGAGGGAACATTGACACCTGTAAATAGAATGAAATTAAAGACGAGAAGAGACAGTAGAAAACTCTAGAAAAACACACTATAAACACACTAGCAAACCTATACAATATGTACATAGATACTATGCAAAAGATATCTTAAGTATAGTATTATTTCAAGTACAACCCATTTCGGGGTTGCACTAAAGGAATTCCATCAAAGTCAACCATTTCATATCCCCTTTCACTAGTACACACTTGACTATATATGGACCTAACCATAATGGTTTGAAATTTCCAACTCCTAATTTGTTAACTGATCCAAGTGGCTCCAGGGACACACACATGACAAAGAGGGCTTACGGAAGCTCAAAAATCAAAGTGATCAGAATGCTTTCGAACCAAGACCAGAGCATAGATCTCGACATCCTAATCATGGTAGTGTGAACGGTTTTTCAAAATCGAGTCCATATGTGAAATTTAGAAGCAGTTAAAGTTTGGTTGACTTCTGCTGACTGGGCAGGCTTAAGGAGGCAGCAATTTGGACAAAATTCAGCCACTGGATTCCGGTCAACCTGGGCCAGATTCCAGGCAAATTTGTGGCCTGTTTAATTTGTCCCCTTCGGTCATTTTTTGAATTTCAAAAATGGCTAATTTGTTCTTAATAACAAAAAAAATATATTAAATGGGTGGTGGGCCATGACCCCCACCACCCCCACCAAGACCCAAGAACAAATTTTAAATAATTTTGGGTCGACGGGCCATGACCCCCACCGACCCCCAACCATCACATAAAACAAAATTCTATTTTGGGTCGGTGGCCATCACCTTGCCAAGCCCCCAATCCTTAACCGTAACCATATTAATATTAATATGGGGTGAGCGTAGGCCACCTCTGGTGCACCGGGCCCACACCCTCAAACCGCCTAAGTACGTAATGATAATGGGAGGACGGTGGGTATTGAGCCCACGCCAGCCACGTGGGTTGTCTCGCCACCATGCAGCGGCCCCATATACATGTACCAATGATTCGGATTTAAATAGGAATGCAACAAAATACAGAGATAACCATATACAGAAAGATGCAGCGGAAATAATACTTCATTTCATTAATGGAAACTACTGAAATATGCTTACAACCAGAAATGGAAATAAACCAGCTAGGGCGATGGTAGCTTATCTCTGAGGAGAGATGTGGCGGATACATGCCTCTGAACTATGTTACAATGAGGCTCGAAGGCCTATTTATTGTTGAGAAACAATGGAAAACCCTTAACATTCCAAAACCTAACCCTAGAAGATGAAATGCCAAACTGTGGACCCCGTTTGGGTAAATTGGTACATCAACTTCCCGGGGTCGTAACTTTGGCATACAATCTCCGTTTGACGCGTACAATAGCTCGTTAGAAAGATCTATCCGAGCACTACCACTTTTGGAAGGGAAACATGAAACATAGGTCCATGGACCCATGTTTCCCCCAGATTTCCCAAAAAATGTCGTTTAGGGTCTCAAAACGGCTCCGAAAGTTCAGGGCCCGAAAAATTGCTAAAATTAGTAAATTGTGCTACCATTAAGGAAACTGAAAATGCTGAGAGAAACAATGGTGGGGGTCCAGGCGGACTTGGCAGGTGGCCACCAAGATCCACCTGGATCAGAATGAAACCACCAAACTCTAGTCACGTGCATACGAGTGTTTCCAGAATTTTAATTCAATTATCAATAGTTACTAGGTGGATGGTAGAGATTTAACCTCCACAAAATATTTTATAATATTCTTAGTAGTAGTGAGAAATCAAAAGGTTGAGATTCATCTCTTTCTACCATTTTAATTAAATTAATTAATTGAAAAATGTCATTAACAAGTGCTATATGAAACGAGTTTTGGATTTTTGGAGATGGGTATTAATAAGCCATAGTATTGGCTCGTGATATTATGACAAAGCCTATTTATAAATTAAGAATCTCCATGATTAAGTAGAAGTAAATCTCTATGGTTTATAATCATGTTTTGTAAATATAAAACTCATATAGAATATTTTATATTTAATAATAATAATAATTTAAAATAAAATTATAATTTAATTAATTTTAATGATTTTTTTTTTTGAAATTTATAATAATGTGGTCCTATTTTAAAATAATGGTTTTGATACTAATTCTTATTCACATCTACCAATGATTTATTTTTTATGATTATAATTCTTTATATAACATACCTAAAATATCAAGAAAATACCCATTACTTTTTCACTATCACATTTTCCTCACACCGTTTAAGAATTGGTAATAAATGAATGAATGAAGTTTTAACATCCACTAGACTAGCTATAGTCCATGGGACCACTAGCTTCATTGCATTTTGATTTTTGCAACTCAATTATCTTATTATTCAAATTAATGATGTGCTGAGCTGACCCAACCTTCTAATAATCCCCTCACAGTCCCCTCACAGAAAAGACAATGCCAAGGAACCGAAGTTAAAATGTTGCTGTAATTGTTTCTGATGTCTATGAAAACATCACATTCCAAAATGAAATGTTTTTCTGATTCCACTCTCCAAGAAGTGAAAAAAGTACACACTCGCTCTTCCCAAGTTTCTTTAGGTCTTTTCCACCAACCTGTTTCGCACCATAATTGATGCGAGTTAGTTCTTAATTGAACAATAAGAATCTTTGCTCTCCATGGAGTGCTAACTCCAATGCATTCTTTTTGTTGGAGATCACACACCGGGTTGAATTCTTGAACACAATACTTTTTTGTTGTAGCCAACTCTTTTCCCCATAAACTTCTACATAACATAGCTCTTCAAATCCTTGCTATTTGCGGGACATGTATTGATGTAAATATTCCATTTTTGCATCCATTTATTGTTTTGTCTCATCCATGATTTATTTATTTTACTCATTCCTTCATTGAAAATAACTTAAAGCCATCTACCTTTTCCTATTTACGCAATTCTCTTAAAATACTTTATAAAACACACCATAGCAATTGCTACGATAAAAATTGCTCCTAAGAGCATCTAACTTAATTGGCAGCATAAGTGCCACTATTTACGGGAGTCATACTGTTTTAGATATCCCCTATGTCACCGACGTGGAGCATGGTTCCACAAATCAAAGATCGAAGGACATAGTTTCACCAAAAATGAGATTTCCACGCCATTTCGGATAAACCATATCCTACTAGACAACCTTAAGCGAAGAGACGCGGATGAATCATTGCTGTTGACATGTAACAGGTAAAGACTAATTCCCAGGGATACAGCTGGTCACAGTCGCGTACCGTGCTTTTTCCAAGTCAGAATGATACGTGTCGTCTATCCATTAGATACAAGCAAAGAATTGTACTGGATAGTGGCCGTCCATCAAGGAACCGACTTGACGGTCACGATCAACGTTGACAATGGATCTGAGTGGAGGACAGCTCAAACCATTCCGTCTTCGTGTGATTTTTCCATTTGCCGCCGACATACGCGTTGAATCTTTTGTGGATTCAAAGGTTGCGCGTGGAAGCGAGAGGTTCGTTGTTATTTTGGAGTGTGGGGGATTTCGGAGGGAATTCATTTGTAGTTCGAGCTAGATACTAAAGGAGCGATTATTTGAGCGTTCTTGGCGAGCAATTCCAGCCATACTTCATGACATTGAGCAATATTTAATCTCTTTTCAAATTCTATAAATTTCTTAAGAAATTCCTTCTCCAGCGGTAATTTTGATCTGTTTTAAGATTTTAGCAAGCTATATTGAGGTTTTCAGCAGCCGTCGGAGATTCTCAAGTTTTCGGCTGTCATTTTGAATTGCTTCAGGGTTTTAGGCTGTCGTTTTGAGCTAGTTTAACGTTTTCGGCGTTCAATGCAGTGGACCTTCGTTCGGTGCTTTTTGATCGACTTACTGCAAATTCTACGGTACGCAGAGAAAACCTGGTATTTTGTTCGGTTTCATCAATTTATATTCAATACGAACTGTTCAAGTCTTTATTTTACGGCCTGGTGGAATGCGTGGACGTTTCAAATTCCTCTTGTCGGTGTTTAAGATTAAAGGTTTGGAAATCGGTACATGCTTGCCATTTATTTAAACAATATTCGGACTCATTCAAACAATTCGATTGAATGGAGAATTCGTTCTGTTATCATCATAAAAAAATAAAAGGCTTGGCGTCCAAGTTAGTTTGACTGCTGACTATGGCAGTTTCTTGAAAAACGAAACTCTAAAATTCTTACCGGACAAAGGAACACCATACCTGTATTTAAAATTATATTCAAACTCATTTCAACAATTCACTTTAATAGAGAATTCGTTCTGATCCCATAATTAAAAAAGACAAAGCTTCGGATTCAAGTCAGTTTGACTGCTGACCATGGCAGTTGCTTCAAATACAAAACTCTTAAATTCTTACCCGACAAAGGAATTTTATACCCCATGCCTAGTCCAGTCCACAGACTCTCACCGAGGTCCGACAATATGAATCGTTCATTCTTATCTTAAACGAATTGTTAGACGTTCTAGTCAAAGAGAATCATGAACTTGTCCGGCTGTCAATTTTCGTAAACTAAGGAATTTTATCCGAATATTTGAACCGCTCAAATGACAGGCTGGCGATTATCCAAAATTCATGGTCAAATAGAGGAACAGCTTCGTTTGGTGATTCTAGTAAGGATAAAAGTCCGAACTCGACATGACGAGTTTCTTTGAAGCTTGTGTAAATTTTCTTTGATCAGAGCGAAAAAGTCCTGTATTTGTTATGCATTTATCTAAGTTGTAAGTATTAGACGGTTAAACCGACTTCTTGAATCTGGTTTTGAATTTTTGCGGTGTTCAAGTTTTTGTTTTCTCCCTGCAGAGTGTAGCTTTAGTGGTTCACTTTGACAATTCGAATGAATTAGTTCTAACATCACGGGCTTATCGAAACTTATTCTTATGGTTTTTAGCGAATCTATATTATTTGACATGTAGATAGCGTGTTTGGTGTTTCGTATGTTTTTTAGCGAATCTATATTATTTGACATGTAGATAGCGTGTTTTGTGGAGGCTTTCAATTCATTGCCATTATCGAAAATGCCATTGAATTCGTCTTGTATTTGAATTATGTTCAAGGTCCTGCAGTGGACCCCATCTTCCGTGGATACAATGTGGAATCCCCGACCTCGTTGGTTAGTGCTTGTCCAATTGTACTCCCTGCGTTTTCATCACGCATAAAACTATTAGGGCTTATTTCTCATTATCAATGCCGCTATTAATGTCGCTAATTCCAAAGGATTTCATGGGAACTGATTTGTTTCTTTGGGAAAGAGATTAGGTTCTGTTGTAAAATATTTCAGAATTCTTTCCTGGTCAATGATCCTGTCCTTCCAGCTTTGATGTTTATCATCTCATCTGTCATGGAATCTTGTATAATTTGGATATCTTTCCACCTTCATATTAAGAATTTAGGTTAGTGATTGAATGGTTATTTTTGACTTCAGTGAGTATTATCGAATCTTTTATGATACATATAATACGGTTATTGTTTCATTTTGAGATTTAATATGGACACATGATTTCTACCAAAACCAAGCTACAAGGTAACCCAATTTTGTGTGTTGCCTTCTACCTGTGGGGATTAAGTGGTTTTCTCTTTTCAGAACAAATGCTTTTTAAGATATTGTAGAACGTCTGTAAGAAAATACATTAAAACTGATATCGTCCATGTTTAAAGCGGATGGTATTCAGCTCCTTAACTTAGAAAAAGCATTGGCAGGTTGATCTTTTGGGATCCGTTTATTTTATTTTAACTATTTGTACCAGGGTTATGGGGAGGCAATTGTGCCTCGTACTCTGCCTCTCTCTCCCTTTCTCAGGGCATTGAATAACTTCGGCATTCTTTTGTGAATAAAGCAGCAATGGCTTTGACAGCCCTTTAATCTGCAATTGGAAATGTCAGTGACTTTTCTGGTTATTGAATCTGAAATTTGTTTCTAAATTGCCCTATTACGAATTCGTTTCTATAGTCGGAATCCTGGCTCAAATGAATAATTGCCTGCGTGCTGCAGAAGCTTAAGCTTCATCAAAGTCCTCCAGTTTTATGACAGCCTTAGAATTGTTTTTGTCTTATAAATTCCTGGCTTAAATGAATTAATTGCCGGCTCTGCAGAAGCTTAAACTTCATTAAAGTCCTCCAATGTTCTGATGGGCTTAGAATGGTTTCTGTTTTACAGGAAGTGTTGAGAGATATTATGTTATTTCCATTCCATTTCCTTTAGCATACTCTTGTCAGACTTTCAATGTATTGAAACTTCTAAATTGACCTTTTTTTATCAAAATTTAACACACTTGTAATTTTGAGATTCATAGTTGAATAATTGTTTATGAATTTCTCAATTTAAAACTTTCACTTTTCTAATATTTTTATCACTAGACTGATCCTTTACTTCGTTCTTTGTAGTCTCCCTCACACTCATGACACTGTTTTAATGTAGAAAGTACGTGGGCAGCAAATTAGTTTTATGAGAATTCAGCATAAGCATACCAAGATTGGAATGGTCTAAGAGCTACAATAAGAAAATCATTCAAGGGAAGGATAATGAGCTATCTAAATTCTGTTTTTTCCGGAAGGGAGACAAAATTCGACAAGGCCCCTGTCAGCGGTGGAGGCCTGAGGTTTGTTCTCTTTCCCTTCAATTAAACTGAAACTTTATATATATGTATTGTTCGTCTGAAATTGGGTTAATGATGCAGTTATATTAAGTGAGAGGCCTAACATTTACCTGGTTAATAAGGTAGTGTAATTTAGATGTTTGTAGTGCTATTGTTAAATTATGCATGAATTTTCATGCAGGGATGGTGAGATTAAAGCGAGTATGTTTTTTTTTTCAGAGGAAAAAAATGCTGGATTTTATTATATGATAAAAACCAGTACATTTATCTTGATATCGTCCATATATATGAAAAATGTATATAAACAGAATACGTTTAACATGCCAAAATTATACTGCTAAGTCCCTCATATATCCAGTTTCTTCATAAGATAAACTGTAAGATGTAAAGCAAAGTGAGGATATGGTTTGTCAATCCAGTATTCAGCATATGTCATGTACAAACAAACAAAAATCAGTATATAAGGAAAAAAGAGCAAGTGCTGTTATGGAAGGCAGATCAGTCGCTCTTCCCTGGTTGTGTTGTCCAGTGTGTACCTGTACTTCATGACCCCATATGCCTCACCGAGACCGTCCTTTGACAATTTGTCCGCCTCCATATTGGCTTCCCTGTATATGTGAGAAATAGTATAGGATGTGAGAGAGTCCAGTATGTGCTTGATCTTGTTTATCCAGCCAGATAAGAAGGAGGATCAAAGTCTGTATGTCCCTGTATTCCTTCTATGAGAGATCTGGAATCTCCATAAATGTGAAGACTCTGTAACTGCTTCTGATGTGTGAACCAAAGTAGTCCCCATAAAGCAATTGCTTCAGCCCTTGTGTTTGTGCCTGGACCTCCATTCCAAGAAAGATCATGCTGTGACCTTTTGTTTATCTTTAGGACAACACCACATCCACACATGCCAAGTTGTGATGCCCCATTAAAGAATCCAGTTGGGAGGTAAAATGTCGGCGGAACCAGTTGGTGGGAAGAGATCGCGGGGGAGATTATCTCCTATGAGAGAGATGAGATGACACGCTGGTCAGTACGGATGCCTCGTGATGTTGAAGCTACCTCTGCTGCTAATTTGTGCTGATCCTCTGCTGCTACTGCGCTACTGCAATCTGCTCTGTGCCTCTCGAGCTACTACAACATCCACTGCGCTTCTTCAGACTTTGGCACTCTAGCTCTGCCATTGTTGCTCCATCACACCTCGCATCAACCGACACCTGTCATTTTGCTATTGTCGTTAAGGGCTCCCGCAATTGTATGCGATCCAAGAGTTTGGGCTCCTTAAGGATCCTGCCCGTGTGTAGTCCCCCTGACTACAACTCTATGTCGTCCCACCTCTTCTCTAGAGGTGCATGAGCACTCATGGCACAATCCTTGTCATCATCCTCCTCGTTAGCTTTCGCTGGAGCAACCTTCGAGTCAAAAGCCACTTCCTTGCCCTTCTTCCAGGGGAACTGAGTGGCGAAATGTCCTAGTTCATCACACTTGAAGCATCTGACCTTGGATATATCATTTTTCTTCCTTTTCTGCTGCCCATGCTGTCCCGATGATGCGAGAGCTGCATCCTCCTCCTCCTTCTTGACTCGGGCTCCTTTGCCGCTACTTCCTGCCTTGGTCAACCTCCTGATCTCTTCTTGTTGAAGAGCTGCCCACATTTCCTCCCAAATGGGAAGAGAAGCTATGCCCAAGATACTTTGGACAAATGTCTCCCAATCTTCGGTAACTGCATTCAGGGTAGTCCTCACCATGAACTCAGGATCTGGTGTAGACCTCACGGAAGTCACCTGGTCTCGAATCCCTTGCAACCTGAGAAGGAAGGGATCGATCTCTTCTCCCTTCTGCATCTGGTACTGTCTCAGCTGATTCTCTAATAGCATCTTCCGTTGAATGGAAGTCCCTTAGTACAAGGTGGTCAGCGTCTCCCACTTCTCCCTTGTTGTTTCCTTCTCAGCAATGTGTGGGACCACATCATCTTTGACCCCGTCTAGAATCATGCATTTAGCCTTCGCCTGGGCCTCCTTGTACTTCTTCAACTGATCAGTGTCGACCGAAACAACAACTACCCTCAAGGCATGGTCCTTCATGTGATTCTTGTCTAGGACTGCCAGGATCTTGGCCTTCTAGATGACAAAATTGGATGCTCCATCCAATTTGTCTTGATCCCTCAGCCCATTGACTGTCATCTCTGCTCAACAAATATAGGACTGGTTCTCTTCTCCCTCTCTTGCTGTTAATCCAGCAAGACTCGGATCTGGATTTCTTCGGCGCTAGAAATCCTCTAAGGTACAAGCTCCTCTAGGCTCCCTCTGAGTCCTGATTTCCTTCATGGAAATCCTCTGGCCAAATGTCGAATCACTCCTCTCCAATCCTCCTTTGCCGCTGCAACGAGGATCTAGATTTCTTTGGCTAGAAATCTGTCAAGGCAGTGACTCCCTCTACCTCGACTTTGTCTCCACAGACATTGTTATACACCAACAGCAACAGCGTCCCACTAGCTCCATTGATCGAATCTACTATGCTCCTCCAGCCTCGGCAACTGACTGATTTGAGCCTCTCAGGCTCTGCGTTGGCCCAGAGAGCTGACGCAGTCACCACGTGAGATCCTCTCAGGTATCGCGTCACCTTTTACAGGCTCGAAATGTTGACTCAGGCACTGCGTGAGCCTCTGCGTCACTTCTCTGGCTTTGCGTCACTCTTTCAATTGCTCCTTTGCCTCTGAAACAACGTTGTCACTCGGGCCAACTGCTTCTTTGGTGTCTTTAGTGTCCTATGATCTGCAATGTTTTGATACCATGTGAAAATTTTTGAATCTACACATCAAAAATCCTAATGCAATCATTAGTTTATCATCTCCTAATTGTTTTTACATTCAACAAGTTATTTAATTATTTAAACACTGATGAAAAACACTACTGCAGACTATACTGACATACATATCATAAACTGAAATAGATATGAGACAAACACACAAGGGACACTGTTATTTTTGGACAAACGTCTCCAGAAAAATCCAATGCGGGAAAACTGGTGCAACAGCTCTGTGAGTTTTCTATTTATCAAGTAGTAGTTCTAAATACAACTCTGGATGCCCTCTTGGCTATCCAGTTACAGAGAATAAATATACTAGCAGAAACCAAAGTGACATTACCTCACTTCACCTAGCAAAATCTCTTCGATCCGACCACTGCACTAATTATCCCCGGTTACAATTGCATTGCCCCTTCGCATTAGCCGCGTGGGCTTGCGTGGAGCACTCTGAGACTCTGCGTTAGCTCTACGCTACCTCCTCTGCCTCTTGGAGCTCTGATGTCAGCCTTCTCGGCTGATCCTGTTGCTTCCTGGCTGAATCCGGACTTTTGCAGGAGGGTAGCTCTTCCCCTACGCTGGCACTGCGTCAAGCAACGTGTGGTCCCTCCTAGCCCAACATTAGCCTCCTTGGTCTGCGTTGCCTCCTTTGGCTTATCTCTGCCTCCCTCTGTTGTGTATTTGGGGTCTTGGAGAAGATCCTTCAACCCCAACTATCCTAGCCCCTCTGCTGCAACTCAAATCATCTGTTCGATCTTCTCAGCAAACCACGCCCCAGAAAAATCGAACTGACTGATCAATATGGTGTATCTCCAACTGACCCTCAAGCCTCCTCTTATACTTTACTTATTGATGAATCAATAGCCGAGATTAAGTCCCTAATCAACGACTAAGATTAAAACAGATTTGATCCTTGCCTCTTAGAAGCTTCTCACCCATATTCTTATTAATACCCATTGATATTTATTATTTTTATTTTCCTAAGTTTAGACTTAGGCACCCATTAAAAATATTAATTATTTTAATAACTCCTCATCAGGGTGGAATTTCTCCAAACGATTTCTGAGTCTTAGAGATCTCATGTGTTCTAGCCCCTCCACAAAATTTCGGAGCTAGAGCACATCCAATGCTACCCAAAATCAACAATTGTAGGGGCTTGGTGTTCATTGGGTTTGTGGTTTCTAAGAAAGAACAACATAGTTGTAGGAGCTTGGTGTTTGCTTTGTTTACACTTTCCAATAAAGAGCAGTATAGTTATAGGATCTTGGTGTTGAATGGATTTACCTATTGGGAGAATGAAAGGAGAATATTTCGTAAAATGTGAGATTGTGAAATTGTAATGTTCATTTGTAGTAGTTGGAAGAAGAAATGTCCTTGTTGAAGAGCTGAGCTAAATATGGGTTGTCGAGGCACATGTGCATAAGTGACTATGTTCCTTTCCTTGAGGTGAGGTGAACCATGAACATGAGGGATTTGAAAAGGGCGCAATGCCAAATGTTGTATCACTATAGTAACTACAACATAGGTTAAAGTAGGCTGGGGATTTGTTAACTTGGTGCTTGGGGGACATCTCCCCATTGAAGTGTTTAACATGTGTTTTAGCCCAAGTAAGAGGAGATGATTTGGTAGCTTTTATTTTCCTTGTGAACTTTGTACTTGTTGAAATTCCCATTATATTGTGCCTTTGTCAAATTGGGAGGACTTGCCAAGTAGCATGTCTCACCAACCCAATGCTATAACATCATTACCATTTGTATTCCTGAAAGTTCCATTGGAAAAAGTGATAGAACATATAAAGGTAATATATGTTAATGATTCCTTAAGTATTCAAAGATGATAGGGTTGTGGATGTGGTATGGCAGGGAGGTAGAACGAGTTGTCCAATTATCGAGAATATAGGTTATTTTGGCTACCATTGTTTATGATTAATTGTCCTCATTTTTTCCTTAGTTAGAAAGGCTAATTGAAGAGAGATTCTTGTTTGAGATGAATAAAATGTTTAGCCAAGTGAACTATAAAGGATCGGAGGAGCCAGGATCATGGAATTCAATTTCTTGTGTTTGCTTCTCAAGGGTAGATTCTTCGGTTACCTGTTGTAGTTCAACGAGGAGAGGCTTAGCCTTTTTTTCTTGGAAACGTGACATTCATCATTAGATTGACCATACTACCTATGATCTTCACTTCCCTTTGCCAATGAGACTTGCTATTTCTAGGTGGAGATGGTAGTTGATAATGGGAAGAAAAGCCACTTTGTTTGCGAGGATTGTGCCAACTACCTGGGGGCTTGATTAGCCAAACATATATTAACTTTGATCCTGGAAACTAACTGGAAGGCATTATCCAATGAAGCAACTGGGAGAGTTATAACTCTATTTGGTGTGAGGAAGTAGGCCAAAAATGAAGATAACATAGAGGGTATTCTAACTCTATTTTGATGTGGGGAAGTAGACCAAAAATGATGTAATGTTTCAAATTGAAATTTACCGCTGATAATAAATGCATGAACTAAGCTATAGCAAATAATTTTTTCTACAAAGGGACCAATGAATAAGACACAAAAATTAGGGTGAATAACTGAGCCATTTTATTAATACGGAGAACTAAGTACATAAGATAATAAGAAAGATAGAACCTAGGCTTGCTACAACAAGCAAGGCAATATCCCAGGTGAATATGATGGTACCCATATGCTGGAGATGGCTCTGCTACCGAATCTGCATCCACCAAGAAAAAATGTTGCTGCCTCTGGAAAGGAACTGCTGATTTAGCCCTCCAAATTGCTTCAAAATTTCTGAGAAATTAGCCGTATGCACTACTCCACTAGCTCAACAAAACCCATAAATATCTCATTGACCCAAGAGGTGGAAATGGTCCCGGGGTAAACTACACCCTTCTCCAACAATTTCTGCTGCTGGCTGTTGGATGAAACTAGGAATTCTTCCCTTAGAAGTGCTCAAAAAATTATGTAAAATTAATCCTAGCCTCCTCTCACTAAACCCACAAAGGGTTTGGGATGAATCCATTGACCCTTGGTGACCCCCAACAAGTGCAAATTGCTCAATTTGGACAGAAAACGCCCCATAGTTTAGATACTGCTGAATTAGGCCCAAATCTACCTCCAAGAAATCCTCCCTAACTCCTGTGAACTTCTCCCTTCAATCAACAAGCAAATCCCAGCTCGAATGCTCCCCAAATTCTTAATCTCTCAAGTGCACAAAAGCTGCCAGTAAATCCCTACGTAGGCCCTTGAATAGACAAAATCGGCCCTCTAAAATGCAACACTCTCACCCCCAACAAATCACCAAGGAAAACTTGTTATACCTTAGGTACGTTTCTTTGCAAATTCTCTGGCCAAAACTCCATGGATTGCTAACTTCTCTCATCCCCCACGAAATTCTTTTGTGCCTTTGGAGTAGCAAGCACTAGCTGAAAGAAACCTGTAAAATAGCTCCTCAGTGACCTGGAATCAACTCCCCAAATTCTCTCCTGGGGTGACACTCGAAGTTCACCGAAGGAAGAGTTGGAATTTCCGCTTGGAAATTCCTTGTGCTAAACAACATGGTTGTCTTGGCTAAACAACTCATGAGAACTAAGGTTTGAATCGTAAAATGACCAAAAGATAATCCACAAAATGAGTCCATCCTCCTTTTATAATTTCTTCTCATGCCTCTAGACTCTTTTTTTAATATTATTTTATTGGTGGGGGCCATTTTCCACTAAATCACTTTTGCCACCATTTAATAAAATAATAATTTGCCACTATTCTCTGATAAAATAATACTAGCCACCTTTCTCCAATAATATTTGCACCTTTTTAATTCATATTACTAAAATTGGGCAAAATTTGTTAGTGACTCCCATGCTCACAAAATTGGGGTATTACAAATGAAGTTAACACAGTGTATTTTCAGTATCCCTTAACTCTAGCTTAATGGAGAATCTGTTGAAGTCCTTGACAAACAATTAGATTGCTTTTCCAGGAGTCTCCTTGAGTTGTAGCTACTAGACATTGTGCCAATGTTCAATCCTTATTTTTCGATGGCTAGAACTGCTTGCAAACAATAGTTTTGAAATCATCCGAAGTGTTGATTGGAGGTTGGTGGTGGTTGCGAGGTGTTGGGTGTGTGTTTTCCACCATGCGAAAGCTTGTGCTTCCATGTGAACTTCATTGACAAGGCTCTTTTGAGTGTTTGTTAGGGTCGACTGTCTTGAAGTAGGTTCCAGGAGTTGAGCCTATCCCTGTTTAGTGCTTCGTCAAATTTAAGGATGGAAATCTTTATATCTTGCTTGACATGCTGTTGGGAAAATGGAGATGGTTGTAGGTGGATTGTGCTGTTGCAAAATGTCTGTGTTTAAAGGGCATAATGGAGGGTTTGTTGTTGGATAATCATTAGTTGTTGGAACATGTTTATCATTATTTGCTTCATTCGGGTTGAAAGTTGTTCTGCTGTTCATGTTGTGAAGCCAATGGTTCGAACAATAGTTGTAGCTCCTGCAATTGCTCTATTAAGATATAAGCAATGTTTAAGCCAGCTGAGTCATTTGAGTTTTGTAAAAATTGTGGAGAGCCATAGAGTCGTAGAAATGACAGAGTAGGTCAATCTCAAGGAAGAAAATAGTTTCTCTGAGTTGTAGATGAGAAATGGGACCCACAAAAAAATCACAAGTATCAGATTGTATTAGGGGCTTTATATCCAATATCAGGGATTTGATTAGTATAGGTTGAAAACTAACGAAATAGGTAGAAAGAAACATAATAGATGTAAGGAACCCACGATTTTGTGGATGGCAAACAGAAATTGCTGTTGTATTAAAAAAATGCAAAAAATTGCAATAAATTCGTGAGTAGTTTGGCAATGATGGGTTACTAGTGTGCCAATGACTTGAAATAAGAGGAGGTTACTGAAGCATCTGCAAATCATTAGGACTACATCAATACAGCTTAACAATGAATTTAGGATAGGGAAAGGTCCAAAGGAGATTGGAATTGTGAAATTCTGGAAAGGCACTAATCTTATGGCATTGATAATTTGATACAAATTGATATGGTCGCCAAACAACATTGTGAACTTATTACTCATATAAAAGAATAGGAAAACCACAAGAGAATAAAAATCCAAGTACAAAGGAGATTGTCAGTGTGCAGAGTGATCATTTTTACCAAGCTTCCCAGGGTTCCAACAAAATTTACTTGTATAGTTTAGTGCTCTAATGTGGCCAAATTACCTATGAATTATATACGATAAGATATGGGAAATATGATAAAGTACAAATAATAGATAGTTGAACTAATTTTGCTAGGTTATTTTGAGAAACAGTGGAATTGCAATATCTCTATGCCAAAAAACAATCATGATGCTTGCCCAGCAAACTTTGATAGTTGTCAAGATTCTGATCCAGCAACGTACTTGCATAATATATACAAATGTGTAATAGAGAGGGAAGCTAGCTAGGAGTTGGCTGAGATTTAGCCTGAAAGGCAATTATAGAAATTGTGATAACTGTAACTATTATGCTGTCTGTGATCTAGGCATTAAGTAGATATATGACATTTTTATAAGAATATTTTATGTAGGATATGTTTGGAAAGTAATACATGTTTTGTCCCCTGGGCAGTGAGAATAGCAAGTTCAGCTTTGGATATGCAAGTTCACGAGGGAAAAGATCTTCAATGGAGGACTTCTTTTTGACTGATACTTTTGGAGTTGATGGTCAAATAGTTGGCTTGTTTGGGGTATTTGATGGTATGTTTGCGCAGCCAAAATCTGGTAGTTAGATATTCTCCACAGTATATATACTTTTTTATGAAATGTTCTTTTCCTTGTTGCATATTATCCTAAGCATCTTGCATATCATCTAAAATCCTGTTTGTTTAAGGTGGAAGGCTAATAATTGTTTTGGTATGTTTTGATACCTCGCTAAAATTCATTGTTTGCATGAGGGTTTAGACTGTTGTTATAGATTGGTAATTTGATTGAGCTTCTAATACAAGCTGGCGTTAATAGTTATAAGCAAATAATATGATTGGAGTCCTTCAGATTCCTTTTTTATGAGCTTTGAAGTTGTGATATATTCCAGGCCATGGTGGTGCTGAAGCAGCAGATTATGTACAACAGAACCTTTTTCGTAATTTGAAGACCCATCCTAAATTTATCAGTGACACAAAGCTAGCTATAGGTAAAGTGCTTGTTTGGATAAAAGAGACTGTCTGAAACTTTCAAATATTAGCATGCCTGCTTAATTCTGTTATGAATAAATTATTAGTCTGGACTTGTGCAGCTGACGCTTACCAACAAACAGACTCAGAGTTTCTTAAGGTGGAAAATAATGAGCATAGGGATGCTGGGTCAACTGCATTAACTGCTACTATGGTTGGAAACCATTTGTTGGTAGCTAATGTTGGTGATTCTCGAGCTGTTCTTTGCAGGTCTGGAAAAGGTAACTCTGGGTGCTATCCGATTTCTCAGCAGTCCTTGTCATCGCATGGGCAAGGATGAAGAAATGGCTTTATTTTTGTCTTTTACATTCATTTATAAATCTAGATGATATCATTGATAGTGGCTTTTAAGATCAATTGACATATGCTACCTTGGATTAAATAAATGATGTTTTATATTTCATCTCAACATATTTGGCATGATTTTAAATTAGGAAGTATGTTATATGTTATGTATTACGTGGACTTTTTTTCAAACTAATTTCTCTGATTTCAGGGTTCTCTTGTAGCCTTTCCGTTTTGATTTTTTGTTTTATATGCTTTCTATTTCTTTATTCAGATTTTGGCTGAGGATAGTTAGCTTATCTATAGAGGAAATAATCTTTTATCATCTTATAATTGCATTTGCGCTGATTTAACATTTTAGCAATTCTAATTAACTTGAGCAACTTTAGGCTAATTGGGATATGACTGAAGGACTATAATATCTCATTGTTTGAAGCCACAGTTATAAACAAAGTTATTGGACTCGACTTGGTGAATCCAAAGAGTGGAAATTTTGAGAAGTTGATTTGGGAAATTGAAAAACAAAATAAACATATAAATTTCTAGGAAAAAAATGTATCTAAAACATTTAAATTTTCATTAATAGCTTTTTTCAAAGTACCTATTTTGATTACTAACTCATTTCAAAGTATATAGATCGAATTATATATCACAAAACATTATGGAGTTTAAATAGTTGATAATTTGTTTGATTATGGAGAAATTGGGTTAGGGAAACAAGTAAAATGAGTTTTTTTGATTGTGTATTTTATAGATAAATGGCTGTGTTACACTCGTAAAATCAATGTCTTCTTTGACTTTTAATAATCACAAGTCAAAAGTATAAGTGTGACTCCAGTTAGAGTAAGACTTTGAGTGTTTGACTCGACTCTTTTTCTCAAGCAGTGGAAAGACTCTACTAACAACGACTATAAATTAACAATTAGAAACTTAAAAGAGGTTTTGCAATGCTTGGAATACTTTCCCTAGTTAAATTTGTCTACATTTTAGGGCTTACCTAAAATTCCCCTCCTATAAGCTAACACAAAAATACAAAAACAATACTGATTCTATAAGTTTGTGAGCTAATATGTTAGTGACATGTGATCAATGCTATTTTATGAAGTTGAGGTTAGTGGTTTGCTAGTCCTTAACCATCCTAGGGATCTTATATATAATGCATTTGACGATAAGGGATTTGAAAAGTGGTACATGTTTAATGTTGATAGCTCACCTTTGATTCACATGATATACTTGTTACAACATCATTAATATAGTGATATTTATTTATCTATCCACTTTATGTGTTTTTGTATTATTGGGTGTATGCATCCTTATGTGAAATCCCATATGTTCCTATAGGAGACTACGTAGGATGAACACCTCATCTCAAGATGCTCTATATATTATGAGATTGGGGAGGTTTTACTACCTTTACTGGGATTCAAGTGGCTTCTTGTCCACATTTTTTGTTGTCTAGATCATAGATGTTTAGCTCTTCTTTATGGATATTTTTGGGCATAGATGATAGTTCTTGCATGGACCTACTCATCTAGAGCATTTCAGGATTATCACCTCTTTTTTCCTTGATGTCCTATCCAGTTGGGATAACAAGTGAAATTAGAGGTCCAAGTCTCTGTTATTAGATCAACGAGACCTTGGATTTCCTTCTGATTACCCTTGATGAGTCCACTGACTTCCATGAAACTTATGAGGAACTCATACCCTAGACCCTAGGATAGACTTCACCAAATTGGCAAACAGATCAACTCTAAGAGGACCCAGGGCTAGACTCCCTCCATTTAGAGTTGTGCTCTCTAGGGTTTGTTGAGCAACAAGTCATGATATTCTTCCCCATTGACCTTGATTATTAGGAGCGATGGAAATCCTTGATCTAGAGTTCCCCCAAAGAGCTTTGCTTAGGATTACACTATGAGTTCCCCTAGACATGGATACTCTCCAATTTACATTATTAGTAGTGACTAAGGGGCCTTAGAAAGTATGAGTTTTGAAAATCTATCACTGCAACAATTGATTTACTTTTCCTACTTATTTCATCATAAGTTATTCATGAAATTACTTCAACAAACATTAAAATAAACACTGCTGCAGATATCACACCATAATACAGAAACAAACATATGCACACATTGACACAGTTAGTTTGGAATAATGTCCCCAGAAAAATCCAATGTGGGAAAATCGGTGCAGCAAGGGAGGATTTTATTATTCAGTAATTTTCTAGTACAACAGGGTGCCAAACTGGCTTACCCACAGACAAACAAAATTCCAGCACTTCTTCTGAACCCAACGTAGGCCCCACTGACCTCTGTGTCAGCCTGAAACCCTCTGCGTTAGCGCAACCTCTCTGGCCTTTTGTGTCACTCCTGCAGCCTCTGTGTGGATGACGCAGGCGTTGCTAGCTCTGTGCAGTCTCTGCTGCCTCTACGTGGCTTCCTCTGGCCCTGCGTTTGCCTCTTCTGCCTCTGCGTTGATCTCCCGTCCCTTTATTCTGTACTTGCTGCCTCTTGACTACTCTCCAGACCACTAGTTCAATTTCTCAGCAAACCTCGCTCCAGAAATTGAACTGACTGGTCTCCCTCAGTGTGTTCTCCAAGTCACCCTATAACCTCCTCTTAAACTTTTCTTGTTGACAAATCAACGGCCGAGATTAAGTCCCTAATCAACGACTAAGATTAGATTTGACTTGATCCATATCTTTTGGACTATTCTAACACAGTTCATATTATTACACATTAATATTTTATTTTCCCTAAGTTTAGACTTAGGGAAGTTTAGACTTAGGGACTCCATTAAAAATATTAATTATTTTAATATCTCCTAAACTGTTTAGAATCTGCTTAAACCCTTTCTGGGTATTGGAGATCTCATGTACCCCAACCTCTCCACCAAATTTTGTGGCTAGAGCACATCCAATGGTACCCCAAATCAACATTCCCTCTTAGCGAGGATTGTGCTCTAGTAATACTCCTTACTGAGTATCGCCCTGATCATCTGGCATCAGTCCCTGTGTTGATGTTAAACCTCCTTGCCCAACATCCTCCGCACTGTTGCATCTTGTACTGCTGCCCATGACTCTGCTACTGCCACTACTGCATTTGTATGACAACTCCCTTTGCATCCGTGCTGTTGTTGGCCCTTTCTCCCAACACTGCATCCGCACTGCAACTCCCTCTGCATTTGTGCTACTGCTAGTCCTTTCTCCTAACACTGCATCTGCACTGCAACTCCCTCTTCATTCGTGCTACTAACACACTACTTCTAAAGGGGTTCTTTACCATCCCCATCTTTTCCCTGAAGTAGTCAAATTTTGACTTTCCATGGGCCTTGGTGAGGATATCTACCACTTGTTCTCCTATAGGAGTGTAGCTCAACTATATAGCGCCTCGTTGGACACAGTTTCTGACAAAGTGACCTTGGATATCAATATGCTTCGACCTATCATGGAATACTGGATTCTCAGAGAGTTTGATACAACTTTGATTATCACACATGATCCTGGTCACCTCCATATTTCTTCTGAATAGGGTTACCAACAATTTTCTAAGCCATATGGCCTCACACGAAGCTGTGCTTGCTTCCATATATTCTACCGCAGACGAGCTAAGAGCCACAAACTTTTGTTTCCTATTGCACCAGGAGGTCATTCTTGATCCAATGTTGAAACAATACTCTGAGGTACTTTTTTGATCCACTGAACTTCCTGCCCAATCTGCATCATTAAATCCACTCAACCTGATCTCCTTCCCCTTGGTGTATAAGAGCCCATAATCAAATGTTCCCTATAAATACTTGAGAACGTGTTTGGCTGTTGCCCAGTGTGCCCTCTTTGGTTCCACCATGAACTGACTGAGGGCGTTGACAACATAGCAAATATCTGGCCTGGTATTGACTAGATACATCAGGGACCTTGTGAGCTGTTGGTATAGGGTGGGATCGACATCCTTGTCTTCTGATGCATCAATCTTCTTCCAGTTGGTGATCATTGGCATTGCCATAGGTCTACAGTCTCCCATCCCGAACCTTTTCAGGATTTCTATAGCATACCTCCCTTGCCCAAGGAAGATTTCTCCTTTTTGCTGCCAGACTTCCAACCCTAGGAAGTAGTGCATTCGTCCCAGATCCTTCATATCGAACTCTGTGGCTAGATTCTTCTTGCAGTCCTCAATGAGTCTGGATGATCATGTGAGGAAGAGATCATCCACATATAATACTAAGATAAGTGGCTCGTTCTCTACAACCAGATAGTAGAGATTCGGATCCGCGTCACTCTTGACAAACCCCATCTTTTGCAAGTAGCCATCTATTCGACCATACCACGCTCTCGGTGCCTGCTTCAGCCCATACAAGGCTTTCTTCAGTTTGCATACATGAGACTTATTCTCATGAATTTCAAAGCCCTCTGGTTCTTCAATGTATACCTCTTCTTCTATTACCCCGTTCAAAAATGTCATCTTGACATCCATCTGATGGATCTCCCATACCATCTGGGCTGCAAGAGATATCACGGTCTTAATAGATGTATACTTGGCTACCAGGGCGAAGGTTTCCTCATAGTCAATCCCTTCCTTTTGAGCATACCCTTTAGCCACAAACCTAGCCTTGTATTTTTCAACACTGCCGTCTACAACATATTTGATCTTGTAGATCCATCTTGAACCTACCACAGATCTGTTTTGAGGCCTTGACACCACCTCCCAGACATCGTTCACCATTATGGAGTTATACTCCTCCACCATCGCATCTAGCCAGACCTGATGCTGAGCTGCCTCCTTGAAATTGGTAGGCTCCCCATCCTGAGCTACTAATGCTTGATACCTGTTTGGCTGTATTCGCTCCCTCTTACTGTTCCTTGGATCTCCGATGAAGTTCTTTGCATCACGCAGAATTTGACGAAGTTCCCTGCTGGTTCTTCCTTTGCCAGTAGGTGCTTCTATTCGCTCCTCCTCCTCATCCTAAGAATCTTCCTGACCTGAAGAAGAATTCTTCACTTCCGTTGGTTGAATAGGCATGACCAACGGATCCTCTTTCATCTGCTCCTTGGAAGACATTTTGCGAGATTTTCTGAAAGCTCTGTCCTCCATGAACTTTACATCTCGTCGTACTACTACTTTCTTGCTCCTTGGAAGATAGATTCCGTATGCCTGAGCGTTCTCGGTATATCCAACTAGATACCCCTTTTCTGCAGTTTGATCCAGCTTCTTCCTCTTTTCTTCGAGTATGCGGTAATATGCTAAACTCCCAAATATCCTGAAATAACTGACTTTAGGCATCTTCCCAGTGAAGACTTTCTCTGGAGTCATCTTGCCCAATGCCCGATGAGGAATCCTATTCTGAACTTAGACAGTTGTGTTGCATGCTTCCGCCCACAGGAATTTTGGCATATCCTGATCGTACAACATGGCCCTAGCTGCTTCTACAATAGTTCTGTTTTTCCTTTCTTCCACCCCATTCTGCTCTGGATTGTAGGGAGTTGTCCACTCTCTTCTGGTGCCCTCCTTAGCGCAATAATAAATGAAGTCCTTATCAACATACTCTCCACCATTATCTGAGCGCAAGAATTTTATTTTCTTACCAGTGAGATTCTCCACTAGAGCCTTGAACTCCTTGAATCGACAGAAAACCTCATCCTTGGTTTCAGAAAATAAATCCAGTTTCAGAAAATAAATCCAAGTTTTCCTCGAGTGGTCATCAATGAAGGTAAGGAAATACTCAGCACTGTTGAGAGCTTTGACAGACATACCGTAGATATCTGAGTGTATCAATCCTAGTACACACTTGGCCCTGTGTTTTCTCCTAGGAAATGTCGCCTTGGCATACTTTCCTAGAGCACATCCCCTGCATACATCATCTCGTTCCGTACTCATATCCAGAACTCCTGTTACAGTACTCCTGAGAATTCTCAAAGCTCCATGGTGCAAGTGACCCATCCTTCTGTGCCATAGTTCGTTCAAGTCCTTGTCCCCATGATTGCCTATTAATGCCATTGGAGATTCTAGTTGTAATCTATGCAATCGATTACTTTTGATCCCAATCTGCACTTTCTTTTTCCAGCTCCGGTGTTTGACGTATATCTTTTCCTTGATGAAGTAGATGTCATAGCCCTTGCCTTGTAGTTGTGACACGGAAAGTAAGTTCATCGCCAATCCTGGCACATGCAGCACATTTGTGGCACGAAACCGCTCTCCCGATTTTGTCTGAAAAACTATGGTACCCTTTCCTACTAGAGTACACTTTGCCTTGTTCCCCATGGTGATTTGAAAGTTCATTTTCTCTTCTCGATATTTTGAGAAACACTCCCTAATTCCCGTCATATGCCACAAGGCTCCACTGTCTATATACTATACTTCTGATGATGCAACACTAGTCATGCACGCCACTTCTTCCAACCTAGAAGCCAACATAGAGAAATCGAAATCTCTCTCTCTCTTGTGCAATCTTCTGAAAATCTGCGTGAGTCCCCTAAGGTGGATGCCTCTGCATCGTGGTCTTGACCCATAATTGATTTTCCCTTTCTGTCTCTGATTACTTGCTCTAATACCATGTGAAAAATCTATCACTGCAACAACTGATTTACTTTTCTTACTTATTTCATCAAAAGTTATTCATGAAATTACTTCAACAAACATTAAAATAAATACTGCTATAGATATCACACCGTAATACAGAAACAAACATATGCACACATTGACATAGTTATTTTGGACTAATGTCCCCGGAAAAACCCAATGTGGGAAAACCAGTGTAACAATGGAGGATTTTATTATTCAACAATTTTCTAGTATAACATGGTGCCAAATTGGCTTACCCACAGATAGACAAATTTCCAACACTTCTTCTGAACCCAGCGTAGGCCCCACTGACCTCTGTGTCGGCCTGAAACCCTCTGCATCATCCTACTGAGGCTCTACGCAGCCTCTCTGGCCCTCTGCGTCACTCCTGCAGCCTCTGCGTGGATGACACAGGCCTTGCTGGCTCTGCGCAGACTCCGCTGCCTCTGCGTGGCTTCCTCTGGCCCTGCGTCTATCTCTTCTGCCTCTGCACTGATCTCCCGTCTCTCTGTTCCATACTTGCTGCCTCCTAACTACTCTCTAGACCACTAGTTCAATTTTTTAGCAAACCCCGCTCCAGAAATTGAACTGATTGGTCTCCCTCATTGTGTTCTCCAAGTGACCCTATAACCTCCTCTTATACTTTTCTCGTTGACAAATCAACGGTCGAGTTAAGTCCCTAATCAACGGCTAAGATTAGATTTGGCTTGATCCATGTCTTTTGGACCATTCTAACACAGTTTCATATTAATACACATTAATATTTTATTTTCCTTAAGTTTAGATTTAGGGACTCCATTAAAAATATTAATTATTTTAATATCTCCTGAACTATTTAGAATCTGTCCAAACTATTTCTGGGTATCGGAGATCTCATGTGCCCCAACTTCTCCACCAAATTTCGTGGCTAGAGCACATCCGATGCTACCCCAAATCAACATGAGTTAAGGTGGGGTAGGAGTGATTGTCTGAGGGGTTTTGGAAGAAGGGAAAGAGAAAGATATTGAGGCAGATACCTCTTGGAAGGAGGCTTGGCTTGGGTTAGTGATTAAATAGTGTCCATTGGTTTGGGTTGAAGTGTTGAATTTGTAATTATGGTCGGTCTTCATAATCTATAATTGGTCACTTGATGTACTTGTGTTTATCATTGTAAAGAATATTTATAAATACTAGAGTCAAAAGAAAATTTATTTTGATTCAAAGTCCCATTGCAACTTTTTAAAGATGAAAATTTGAATTTTTGAAATGTAAATTTTGGTTCCAAAAGTCACAAGTCGACTTCCCTCCAAGTCAAGTCCTATCCAAGAGACACTTCCATTCATCCAAGACAGACTACTATATAAAGGCAACTCGACCTCCTCCACTTTAGCATTCACATTTTCTAAGACAAGACAATTTCTAGGTGAAGCACAAGAAGGACCAATAAGATGATTTGAAGATGAATTCTCTCTCTCTCTTTTCTCTCTTGCAACTTGCACATGTGGATTGGCTATTCTTTCCATGGTTCGCAATTTTTTTGGGGACATTGTTGTAGGGCAGAAATTTCTGGGGAAACTAGTAATTGCAAGAGGGCCGAAATTCTGGGTCAGACAGACAGAACAAATATTTGGATTAGATTGGGTGACTTGACTTGGAGGTGAAGACTAGGTTTGACCATAGGTCTAGGTTTGTCTTTCATTGAACAAGAAGAATTTCTTTGTTGAAAAAGGTTGTTGGGTTTTTCCCAAGGTAAATCTTGTCTTTTTTTTGTGTGTTGTGATCTCTATTGTTCTATTATTCTTTAAGGTTGAATTTTTGAAGTATAATTGTTGAATGATATATTGGAATAAGTTAAAAGAAGGTCTATGTCAAAAGTAATTAGCAAAATTTTAGAAATATTATGTCAACCCGAATTGCACTAAGAAAATCAACATGGTATTAGAGCTTTGGTGAAGGAAGGAAGAAACATTGAGATCACCCTTGCAAAAACCCTAGAGAGCATTTTATTCAAGTCCTTGTAGATTGGTTTCTGTGGCCTCCTCTATGAAATTTGAAAATAAGCTAGAGGGAGCATCAAACTTCAAAGCTTGGGAAGTTAGAATAAATCTTATTCTTTCCTAGAACAAAGTTTTGGATATTGTGACAGGAAAAACCACTGAACCAGCTAATACAACAGGAAAGGAGAAGTTCAAAGAGGATGACATCATTGCCATGAGTCTTATAGTAGTCTCCATTAGAAGTCATTTGATTCCCTACATTGCAAAGCATGAGACTTCATAGAAAAATGTACGATGCCCTAACAAATCCACGCACCATAAAGAATGTTGGCCAATCCATGAGTTTGAAGATTGAACTTCGAAATATAAAGATGACTAATGAAGACATTGTGCCTTCATACTTTGTGAGGATTTCCCAAACTAGTGATCAAATTCAAGCAATTGGAGAATCCATTCCAGATCAAGAACCTGTGACCACAACACTCAATGGTCTTCCCAGATCATGGGATGCATTTGCAACAAGCATAAGGAGTTGGAAAGAAGCTCCTTCATTTGAACAACTATGGGCATCTTGTGCTCAATAAACAACAAGGTTGTTGTTAAGAGATCTCAAGCCTTTGCAAATCGTTTCTAGAACAAGGGAAAGAAGTTTGGTCCTCAACACAAGAAGTCAGGAAAGGGATCCTCTTCTAAGAAGAAGGATTTATCCAAGATACAATGTTATGGATGTAAGGAATATGGACATTTCAAGAACAATTGTCCTAATATGGTTAATAAGAAGAGGAAGCGGAAACAACATGCTTCCGCACTCTGCTCTAACAGGTTCCATTGCAAATGATGATGACATGTGGCTCGTAGTTAGTGGAGCATCAAGGCACATGGTTGGAGAGCGTGGAAATCTTTCTATCATGATGGAAAAGAGGTTGTCCCACAGAGTTGAGCTTGGAGACAATAATAGCTATGCAGTCAAAGGAATTGGAAAGACATCCATAGAGTCGGAATTTGGTAACAACATGCATCTCAACAATGTTCTTTATGTACCAGGTTTGAAAATGAATCTTGTTTCTATTTCTTGGTTGGTAGATAAAGGAGATAGAGTTCTTTTGTGGATGGAAAAATACTTGTTTGGTCCAAGGGCTCTAGTATAGATGATGCTAGGTGTTAGTTTTTGTAGCATCGGATGGTGTTCTAGTCTCAACAATTATCAAAGAGGCTAAAAAACACTAAGACTCCAGATTCCAGAAAAGGTTACAGGAAAATCCACCTAGAAAAGCTTTAATTAATTTAATTAATGAGTAATTAAAATTTTCCAAAGTCTAACTTAGGGAAAAGGATTAATTAACAACAATTAATTGAGGAAGGTGAGATTTCTTTAGAAACTCACACATATCGATTGGAAATTATCTTAGACATTGATTATGTTTTAATCTTGGTCGTTGGAGTCCCAACTGTAGATTATAAGAAGAGGTCAATGGGTAGATGGATGAAAACACTTTAGATTGATTTCCTTTGGTAGTTAGAATTTTCTAGAGAGAAACAACATTTTGCTAGAAGAGTTTGAGCTAGAGAGGGGACACAGAGACAGAGAGGGGTAGAGATAGTGAGTTCAGAGGAAGTTTTCCAGTTCGGGAGAGTCAAAAAGTGGAGGCCGAAAATTTTCTCCAGGAGGCTGCGCAGAGCCTCAGGTGAGCATTTCAATTTGGCTAAAGAGGAAGACATTTTAAGTTCCAAAGTTTGGGAAAATTTTCTTGAGGGTTGGAGAAGCATTTTCCCAATCAGCAGCAGGCAAGACTAGATTGGCAGTGTTTAAGGTAGTGTGTGTGGCAGGCAGTGTTAGGGTGACACAGAGCCTGCGCAGACCACTTGGATGACTAGCTTTTCATAGGTCAGATAGTGTTAGGATTGCTCTGAGAGAGGGTAAAATCCCTCAATAAATTTTTGCCAGTATTTATGTTGGATAGGTTCGCCAGTTTGGCGACATTTATTGTACTTAGAATTTTCTCACTGCTGCTTGAATTTTCTCCAAGTTGCAGGGCACTCTCCAAGCAAGTGGGTCCTTCACGGGGTTCCCAATGAAGGTTGTCCACTGAACTATTAATTTAACTCCAGCATCTAAGGGAAAAACACTAAGCTAGCAACCATATGAGGTTAGGCAATCCATCAAGGACTATCTTTCATGTGCCAATCCATCTTGGCCCATCTGGATGTTGAACATACACCATGTACCCCAAATCTCATGAAGCACCGCAAACATGATGTAAACACTTTCAAAGTAACCCCAAAAGTTAACTAATAATGCATATCTATAATACAAATCCTAATCCATCATCTAGGAAGAGTGAGAAAATTAAATGAAAACAAATTGCACTAATTTTTAATTAAGTAGAGTCCATATATTATAATATATATATATTTTTTCCATGGAAATATTCATGCAAAACCCTTGAGTACTTCCCCATGATCCATCCCTGCAAGTACTTTTCCATAATCCATAGATGGTAAACAGGTCAAAGTGTTAGCTTTGATTATGGAACCTCATCCCGAGGGGATGAAGAGAGTCGATTTCGCGGCGTCCCAAGTTTGGCAAGAGAGATCTCACATCTCGCTCATGACCACTTGAAGAAACTGTCGAGGCTATATATATGAACCGACACTTTATTTAAAAATATAAATATATAAAATACCATTTGGTTGGATGGGCAATTGTATTGTTTTCAATACTTTCTTTTGAGTTGATATTTGATTACCCTATGTAGAAAATCCACGAAATTCTGCAACTGCTTCAATTAACAATTTTGAAAACTGGGTTCTATTCATATAGGCACAAAATTTCTCTACTTATTTGCAACGAAATAGAACATAAATAAAACACTGTCACACGATAGCAAAACACTATTTTTCTAGGGAACCTAACTAGGAAAACCCTTTGCTTGATTGAGAATTTTATTCATAGAAATTTTGAGCAATAGATCTCTTCCAATACAGTCTCGTTTCAATAGAAAACACTCTTGTCTTCCCTTCTTGTTCTAAGCTTGAAACCCTTTCAAGAATTCTAATCCTACTCCCTTCTTTCCTTGCCTAGATAAGCTTCGAATTGCTTGCTTTGGTTGAGGAATTAGCTCCTATTTCCTAGCGCATGCCACAAGAAAAAAATTCCTTCTATCAAACTCGCACAAGCCTCTCCTTGACTCGTCTTTCTCTCACAAGCGCCACACACTAACTTGTGCTCTCTATTGCTTAATCTTACCAACTCATGCTCACAAAACAATGATGTACAATGGTGCCTTCGTCCTCCTTGTAAGAAATTTGCATAGGCTAAATTTGAGAAGTTGTGATTGATGAGTTAACTTAGTCAAATTAACTCTTGTAACTCATCTCATCTCAATTTAGAACTAAGACTCAATCACTCGTCCTTTTCCCAAATCTAACTCGCACTAGAAGACAACAATTGAGCCTTCCACTTCTGCGCATTAGACAAATTGCTTCATGAATTGTCCTAACTCATAGGAATCCATCTTGATTTTTAGGAACTCGTCCTGACTTTCAGAAACTCATGCATGCTAAGGAACGCTGTTTCTTGGTCTCTTTGACTAAGGCACAAGTCAAAGAAGGACCTATCTCGCTAATATCTTCAACACTCCCTCTTAGTGAGGAAGGTGCTTCTATAAGAACCTCATCCGCATGTATCTGTCTCCAATACTACCACTTTCTCTGCTGCTGCAGTTGCTCCCTCTAAACTAGAAGACTTCCCTGCTTTCTTCTACGGACTCTGATTTGAAGAGTTGTTCTTTCCCACCATGCTCTGCGAGTCCATCACTTTAGTCATACTTGTTCTTTCTTGTGTACCTTTGTGGCTACTTCCTCTGGTTGAAAGTGATACTGGAAGATTCAACTCTCTTTTGATCTTCCTTAACCAAATCCTTTGGCCACTTGGCTTGAGCTCTCCCTATACTAGAAGTCTTTGATTGAGTGACTGCCTCCACTCGCCCTGGGCTATGCTCCTCATCATCTTGCTGGTCAGCGCAACTTCCAACTAGCTTAGACTCAAAATAAGATATTGGCTGAGGCTCTATCTTGTTCTTGCTCATCCACCACTTCTCTACTTTGAGCTCTCCTTGCCTTGCTGCTCAAGGCTGCATCAGCCTCTACCTACAACTTGTAGAGATTCTCCACCCTCACACATATTTGCTTCTTACATCCAAAAGCTGAGTGTTGGAGGTACATCTTACCTCTGCTGAAGATGATATCATATCCCTTGTCCTCAAAGCTATCGAAACAAGATTCTGCCTCAATCCTAGAACATAGAGAACATCTATGAGATGAAGAGGATTACTTGATTCCCCCTGAAAACTGACAATACCAACTACTCCCTCTGCATATCTACCATCATCTCCTAGTTCAATCTGAAACTGCATGTCCTTCTCCTTTTGGTGGTTGAAACTCTTCTTGTTCTTGTCAGTTTTTGTAGCATCAGACGTCTTCTAGCCATGAAATTTGGTAAAGAGGCTAGAATACATGAGATCTCCAAAACCCAGAAATCGTTTATGGAAATTCCACCTAGAGATGGCTTAATTAGATTATTAGCCGATTTTTAAAATTTTCCTAAGTGTAAACTTAGGGAATATGGCTAATTAATCAGAGTTAATTAAGTCAATGTGAGAATTTTCTAGAAACTCACACGGATCGATCCAGAAATGATCTGAGCCATCGATTAAGATTTAATCTTGGCCGTTGGAGTCCCAACAGGAAGATACAAGAAGGGATGGATGTGGTGATGGAGAATGCACCAGAGTCACTTGGAGAATTCGATTTTCCAGAGTAGCAACAGTCAGTTGCCGGAGAGTTCAAGCTTTAGTGAGGAAGCAGAGACAGTGAGGGGTAGGGACAGTGAGACTGGAGGAAGATTTCCAAATCCAATTAGTGCATTTGCAGAGAGGCATAAGAGGCACACTGAGGGTGATGCAGGGAAATTCGTAGAGGGTTTCAGAGGCCAGTTTTCAGTGCTAGATTTGCCTGTGGAGCGAGGAAAATTCCTCACTAGATTTTTCCCAGTATTTTTCTCTGTAGGATTGCCAGATTTGGCATCCAGATTATTGTACTCAGATTTCACTGTTGCTTAATAATATAAAACCCTCAGCTGCTGCATCGATTTTCCCAAGTTGGGTTTTTCCGGGGACATTTGTCCAAAAATAACGGTGTCATTTTTATGTGCGTGCGTGCTAGTATTTTCTCAGTTTCCAACGCTATTACTTCCGTAGTATTTTATTTGTGAAGGTTGCAGTGTGATTTATTCAGTGTTTGTCATCGCAAATAAATTGTTAAAATTAATTAACAATTAGAAGAATAATTTCCAGTTGCTGTAAATTGTAATAGGATTTCAGTTTTGGAATTTTCACATGGTATCAGAGCGTATGTGATCAGCGGGAAGCTTAGAAATGAAGGAAAGAATTTTGATGCTCAGAGTGAGCATTGGACCAAAATTCTCAAAGGCAGCGCAGTATCTAGACAGGTAGGTTGAATTATTGGGGCAGAAAAATTCGATTTTTAGTTGTAGGAGTGAAAAAAAGTTGAATTTCTTGGGATTGTAATTACAATAGTAAGAGGGAGCAATTGTAGCTCAGAGTTTCACTGAGCGGATTCCGGGTTGGACGCATAGGGTTTTGCTGCAGGTTGCAGAAGCATAATCTACATCAGGTGGAAGAGAAAAGTACACATAGCAAAGGGAAAATTTTCCTCAGGGAACTTCTAGTCTTGGAAGTTCGAATTTCCAGTTGCAGATTGGAAATAGTAGCTAGCAAAGCCACACATTCCAGGAGGGAGTGCGAATCGCAGAGCCACAACCAAGCACAGGGAAAGAGGGAGTTTTCAACAATTTCAGAGATGACCACTCAGGTCTTAGTTGAAATTTCTAAGTATTACCCGTTAGAAATTTTATCTGTATTCTCTGTTTTATTTCGCCTACTTGTTTAATTACTAACAAGTTATTTAACCATATAAACATTGAAATAAACACAATACAGTCTCAACCATCTACAGATCAACAGCTGAAAAAATAGACAAACACACAAGTGACACCGTTATTTTTGGACAATCGTCCCCGGAAAAACCCAACTTGGGAAAACCGGTGCAACGGTTCTGAGGGTTTTATTATTAAGCAACGCTTTTCTGCGTACACTGGGTGTCAAACTAGCTCACCCGACAGAGATAAAAAAATTCGACAGTAATACCTCTCTTCGGAACAGATATTCGGAAAGTATGCTCCACGAAATTCCTCTCCAACACAATCTGAAGCTCAGCGTCAGCACTCCTGGCCTCTGCATCAACCCTTTGAGGCTCTGTGCAGCCTCTGTGGCTCTCTGCGTCACTCCTGCAGCCTCTGCGTGGATGACACAGGCCCTTTTGGCCTCTACGCAGTCTCTGCTGCCTCTGCATGACTCCCTCTGGCTCTGCGTCTGCCTCTCTGCTTCTGCGTTGGTCTCTTGGCACTATCTCTGCCTCTCCGCCTCCTACTCACTGCCCTTCGCTGCATTTGATTTCACTTAGCAAACCCCGCTCTAGAAAATTGAATGACTGATCACTCTGGTGTATTTTCCAACTGACCCTCAAGCCTCCTCTTATGCTTTTCCTGTTGGTCTTTTAACGACCGAGATTACATCTCTAATCAACAGCTAAGATTATATTTGGCTTGATTCATGTCCTTTAGAACCTGCTAACTTAGTTTTATATTAATACCCATTAATATTTTATTTTTCCTACGTTTAGACTTAGGAACTCCATTAAAAATATTAATTATTTTAATATCTCCTAAACCGGGTAGAATCTGTCTAGACCATTTCTAGGTCTTGGAGATCTCACGTGCTTTAGCCTCTCCACCAATTTTCATTGCTAGAGCACATTTGATGCTACCCCAAATCAACACTCTCTCTTAGCGAGGAATGTGCTCTAGTAATGTTCCCCATCTGATCATCACTCAGATCATACGACATCAGTACCTTTGCTGATGCTAGGCCTCCCTGCCCAACATCCTTTGCATTGCTACATCCTGTACTGCTGCCCATGGCTCTACAACTGCCACTGCTACATCTGTACGACAACTCCTCTGCGTCTATGCTGTTGCTGGTCCTTTCTCCCAACACTGCATCTGCTCCGCAACTCCCTCTCATCATGCTGCATCGTGTTATTGCTACTGCTATTGCACTGCAACTCAGCTACTGAGAAGTAAGTAACTAATCCATCTAACTACTGACATCCTTGTCAGGTTAGAAACACTCCCAATGTTGAAGCTCTCTCTGCTGCTATCTCGTGCTCTCTTTGCTTCTCTGTGCTGCTGCAACACATCCGTGCCTCTCGCACCGTTGCAAAACCCCTCTGTGCCTCCCTGCACAGCTGCAACGTCCACTGTGCCTCTCACACTGCGTTGCCAGGGACTAATGCACTATAGCACTCTCTGCCGCTTCATCCGCATCCGTTTCTATCGACATCTGTCATCCTGCTATTCTCACTTCGGGGCTCTCGTAGCCAGGTATAATGCAAGAGTTTGGGTACCTCAAGGATTTTGCCCCTCATCGCCTGTAGTCTTCCTGACTACAACTTGATGTCTCCCCACCTCTTCTCTAGAGGTGCATGAACACTCATGGCACAATCGTCATCATCCTCTACTTCCTGCTCCACCTTCATTGGCGCTGCCTTGGAGTCAGATGCTTCTCCCATATTCTTCTTCTTTAGACAATGGTTCGCATAATGCCCCTGTTCCCCACAGTTGAAGCATTTAACCTTGGAGAGGTCCTTTTTCTTTCTCTTTCCCTACTGCCCCGCAGATCCCAGAGCTGCATTCTCTTCCTCCTCTTTCTTGACCCGGGCTCCTTTGCCGTTGCTTCCCGCCCTGGTCAGCGGTTTGATCTCTTCTTGTCGAAGAGTCGCCCACAGTTCTTCTCGTCTTGGAAGAATCACTCTGCCCAAAATACTTTGGACGAATGTCTCCCACTCCTCGGAGGCTATGTTTATGGCGGCCCTCACCATCAATTCCTGATCCGGCGTGGCCCCTATGGAAGTCAGTTGGTCCCGGATCTCTTGCAACCTGCTGAGGAAGTGATCTATCTGCTCCCCCTTCTACATCTGGTACGACCACAACTGATTCTCTAGAATCATCTTCCTCTGCACGGAGGTTCCTTGATACAACTTCGTCAAGGTGTCCCACATTTCCTTTGCCGTCCTTTTCTCGGCAATATGCTGTACCATATGATCCTTGACCCATCAAGGATTATGCATTTCGCCTTTGCCATTGCATCCTCATACTTCTCATTTTCAGCTGGGTCGACTGGGATAGCCACGACCCTCAAGGCGAAGGCCTTGATGCGATGTCTATCTAGAACGGACAGGATCTTGGCCTTCCAGATGACAAAGTTGGACGCCCTGTCTAGCCTGTCCTGATCCCTCAGTCCATTCATGGCCATCTCTCTGCTTTTCTTTTCTACTTCTTTGATTCTCTACTTCCCTCTGGAAGTTCTCTCTTCGACTCCCTCTGAGTCTCTACTTCCTGCCTGGAATATTTCTACTAGACTCCCTTTGAGTCTCGATTTCCCTCTTGGAAATCCTCCTGCCAACCGACGAATCACACCTCTCTGATCTCCTATGCTCTTGCAACACTGATTTGGATTTCTTGGCTAGAAATCTGCCTAGGTAGTGACTCCCTCTACCTTGGTTTTACCTCGTTAGGTACTGTTCTGTCTTAGTAGCAACAACACCCCACCAAATTCACTCTCTCTGATTTGTCCACAACTTCCTATGCCTTAGCAACTGAAGGACTGAGCCTCTAGGCTCTGCGCAATCCCGACATTCGCTGAATTGCTCCACAAGCCAATTGCGTCAACCCTCTTGGTCTTTGCGTGGCTCTTTGTGAGCCTCTTCCACCTTCCTCAGCTTCTGCGTCGGCCTCTCTCTGGCTCGAATTGATGATGCAAGCTCTCCGTGTCAATCATTCTCTGCTACTTTCTGCTAGGAACAACTTTTGTCACTCGGGACAGCTGTTTTTGTTGCAAATTCTCTGTTTCAATTGGTGCCTTTAGCTCTCCTTTGATTTGCAATGCTCTGATACCATGTTGAAATTTCTAAGTATTACCTGTTAGAAATTTTATCTGTATTCTCTGGTTTATTTCGCCTACTTGTTTAATTACTAACAATTTATTTAACCATATAAACACTGAAATAAACACAATACAATCTCAACCATCTACAAATCAAACAGCTAAAAAAAATAGACAAACACACAAGTGACACCGTTATTTTTGGACAATCGTCTCTGGAAAAACCCAACTTGGGAAAACCGGTGCAACAATTATGAGGGTTTTATTACTAAGCAACTCTTTTTTGAGTACACTGGGTGCTAAATTGGCTCACCCGACAGAGATAAAAAATCTGGCAGTAATACCTCTCTTCGGAAGCATATATTCGGAAAGTCTGCTCCACGCAATCCCTCTCTAGCACAATTTGAAGCTCAACATTAGCCCTCTTGGCCTCTGCGTCAACTTGAAACCCTCTGTGTCAACCCTCTGAGGCTCTACGCAACCTTTTTGGCTCTCTGCGTCACTCCTGCAGCCTCTTCGTGGATGACGTAGGCCCTTCTAGCCTCTGCGTAGTCTCTGCTGCCTCTGCGTGGCTCCCTCTAGCTCTGCATCTGCGTCTCTGCTTCTCCGTTGGTCTCTTTGTACTATCTTTGCCTCTTTGCCTTGTACTCACTGCCCCTCGCTGCAAAGTGATCATTGATTCGATTTCACTTAGTAAACTGCGCTCTAGAAAATCGAATGATTGATCACTCTAGTGTATTCTCCAACTGACCCTCAAGCCTCCTCTTATACTTTTTCTGTTCGTCTTTCAATGGCCGAGATTACATCTCTAAGCAATGGCTAAGGTTAGATTTGGCTTGATCCATGTCTTTTAGAACCTTCTAACCCAGTTTTATATTAATACCCATTAATATTTTATTTTTCTTAAGTTTAGACTCAAGAACTCCATTAAAAATATTAATTATTTTAATATCTCCTAAACCGGGTAGAATCTGCCCAAAACATTTCTGGGTTTTGGAGATCTTATGTGCTTTAGCCTCTCCAGCAATTTTCATGGCTAGAGCACATCCGATGCTACCTCAAATCAACAGAGATCATGATAGGTTGGATGGAGCTTCCAACTAAGACTAGGATGTCCTTCCTTCTAGACCAATATGGCCTGAAAGCCTACATTGATAATGTAGTGGCAGTTCCTCCTGATGAAGACCAACTCAAGGAATATAGGAAGGAGATGGCACGAGCGAAGTGGTGGATCCTCGATGGAGTCCGGGATCATATAGTATCACATATAACAGCCAAGGGAACAACCAAAGAGATATGTGATGCTCTCTCCATGTTATATCAGGGTACATCCGAGCAGTGAAATATGTTCCTAGAGGAGCAGCTGAGATGCATTAGGATGCGAAGGGGGAAGGCATAGATCCCTTCTTCACCAAGATTCAAGAGCTTCGAGATCAACTGTCAGCTATCGGGGCAGCGCCTCAACCTTCAGAGCTAGTACTATTGGAACTCAACATTGTTGTAGAGGATTGACAAGTCTTTGTCCAAAGTATATTGGGTAGAGACATGCTATTAGGATGGGACAGAACGTGGGCCGATTTGCAGCAAGAGGAATTGAGACGAGCTTTGTTGAAGAGCTCCACCAGTGGCAGCAGTAGCAACAGACAAAAGGTGGTGAAGGAGGAGGAGAATGTGGCCCTCACATTTAAGGGTCCTAGTCAGGGGCAGGGAGAGCAGAGAAAGAAGGACCTATCTAAAGTCAAATGCTTCAGGTGTGGTGAGTTTGGCCACTACAATACCCAATGTCCTCTCAGAAAGAAGGACAAAGAGGGGAAGTAGGACCAGGTAGCAGCACATGCTGAGATAGATAGGCTGCCCTCAAGGTTGGAGGCAGAGTTCGCGATGATGGCAGCTATACCTCTAGGAGTGAGGTGGGGTGACTTGGAGTTGTAGCCCTAGAGAGCTACAAAGACTAGGCAAGGTCCTTGAGGAGTCCACCTCATGGATCATTAGTTGGCTACTGGGGCCCACAATATTCAGTGGCAGGATGGATTAGTGGCATTTGATGCAATCAGTGCCTAGAGTGATAGTTGCAGACTAGTAGCAGTGAGATGTTGAGGAGTGTAGTGCAATGTTGACAATAGAGCAGCTTGCTCAGTGCAAAGTTGGCAACAACGCCGATTCTTCAGTGACAGTGCAAATGCTAGTAGTCAGGACTTGGGAGACATATGCATCATACTAAACACAGTTGATTCAATATTTTGGATGCTTTTCAGTTACAACAACAACAGAGTTGCAGTGCAAATGCAGTGTTGGCAGCAATACAGTAGGGTCAGCAGCAACACAAATGCAACATCAAAGTTGCGCAGTGGTTGGTGGGCAGTGGCAGACAGTGGTAGTAGCCAGAAATCAGCAGCGTGACAGGAGGTGATACAAAGACAAGGTGTTGTTGCAAGATGTGCAACACCAAAACACATTCCTCACTAAAAGGGAGTGTTAGTTTTTGTAGCATCGGATGTGTTCTAGCCACAAAATTTGGTGGAGAGGCTAAAATACATGAGATCTCAAAAACCTAGAAATTGTTTCTAGAAATTCCACCTAGAGATGGCTTAATTAGATTATTAGCCAATTTTTAAATATTTCCTAAGTCTAAACTTAAGGAATATGGCTAATTGATGATAATTAATTAAGTCAATGTGAGAATTCTCTAGAAACTCACACAGGTCGATCCAACGTGATTTGAGCCATCAATTAAGATTATCTTGGTCGTTGGAGTCCCAACAGGAAGATATAAGAAGGTATCGATGCGGTGATGGAGAATGCATCAGAGTCACTTGGAGAATTCGATTTTCCAGAGTAGCAACAATCAGTTGCTGGAGAGTTCGTCTTCAGTGAGGAAGCAAAGACAGTGAGGGGAAGGGACAGTGAGGTTGGAGGAAGATTTCTAGATCTAGTGAGTGCATTTGCAGAGAGGTAGAAGAACCACAGTGAGGGTGACGCAGGGAAATTTGTAGAGGGTTTCAAAGGTCAGTCTTCAGTGCCGGATTTGCCTGTGGAGTGAGGAAAATTCCTCACTAGATTTTTGCCAGTATTTTTCTTTGTAGGATTGCCAGATTTGGCATCCAGATTATTGTACTCAGATCTCATTGTTGCTTAATAATATTAAACTCTCAGTTGCTGCACTGGTTTTCCCAAGTTGGGTTTTTCCGAGGACATTTGTCTAAAAATAACGGTGTCATTTTTATGTGTGTGTGCTAGTATTTTCTTAGTTTCTAGCACTATTATTTCTGCAGTATTTTATTTGTGAAAGCTGCAGCGATTTATTCAGTGTTTGCCGTAGCAAATAAATTAAAATTAATTAACAATTAGAAGAATAATTTCAGTTGCTCCAATAGGATTTCAATTTTGGAATTTTCACGGTTCCCGTTCATGTGGAAGGATGCTCTTGAATCAATATACCATATACTACTATCTGTTGAGCTTGCCATGCAAGCAATCAATGAGAAATCTTCTTCGAACTGGGCAAAAAATGCATCTACCTCCATTGATGCAGCTACATGATCCTTATTGGACTCCTTCTGTGTAGAACATTTAGTGGCATAGTGTCCAAAGTCATGGCAATGGACGCAGTTGATCTTGCTTAGATCCTTCTTCTTATCCTTCTGATTGGATTCGATCTCTCCTTGGCCCTTGGCCTTGCCTACTTGGTCAATGTTCTGCTCGTGATTGGATTCGATCTCTCCTTGGCCCTTGGCCTTGCCTACTTGGTCAATGTTCTCCTCGTCCACTGTCGTAGCTGATCTACCATCTATAGTCCCTCTTCGGATCTCTTTTTGAACACTGTCAGATCAAAACCTTTCCCAATTGGGAAAATTCTCTCTCCCACTTCGAAGCCCTGCCAAGACTTGTGAAGTCCAAGGCAAAACTCATAAGGTCATGATTAGATACAATGATTCGGACTTATGCAGAAGCGAAACAAAATACAGATATAAACATAAAGACAGAGATGCAACATAAATAAACTTCATTTCATTAACATCAAATAATTCAAATATGCTTACATATAAAATGGAAATAAACTAGCTCGAGCGATGGTAGCTTATCTCTGAGAAGATATATGGCAGCTACATGCCTCTGAACTGTGTTACAATGAGGCTTAAGAGCCTTTTTATTATTGAAAAACAAAGGAAAACCTTAAACAACCAAAACTCTAACCCCAGGGAATGAAACACCAAAAGCTTGTGGGCCACGTTGGGGTTAGTTGAGCAGAGTTCATATATTACAATATTTATTCAGACATGCATATGTACATTGTATACACATAAGGGAACGTTTGAAGTTTCCACGGAATATGAACCACCACCTTATTTACTTACATTTTCAGCTGTATCATTTTTAACCGTTTTTCAAATTCCTTCCGTTAGCTTTTGAGTTAATGCATCTTCTATTTTAATTTTACTTTTAAATATGATGCAAATGCATCTCTGATTTCGCAACTACTAGGTGTAAAAACATGTTTATTCACACATGCACTATTGATTAAACAAAAAGGTATGGTGCGATATCTCTATCCTTTGCCCAATAAGTAATGTTGCATTGTATTCACCAACTGCTATGTCGTTCTCAACTAGAATCTAATTCTATTAGTTCTTGGCACCAGCTGTTGCTCTTTCGAGAGATCATAAACCTAATCAAAGTGACGAGCGAAAGCGAATCGAGGATGCTGGAGGATTTGTCATGTGGGCTGGTATATTGTTAATATATTTCCACACTTACTGAAATTTGTGTAAAGAAAGTACTGCCTTCTCATTCACTGGGCTGGGGACAATTTGATGTGACTTCCTTTATCTGTGAATGCTTAAATCATGTTTCACATAAATGCAGGCACATGGCGCGTTGCAGGTGTACTTGCTGTCTCACGGGCATTTGGGGACAGGTTTTTGAAGCAGTATGTTGTAGCTGTACCAGAAATTCAGGTATAAATAGCTTCACTCCTGGGTAGGAACCCAAGTTTTATGGTTGATATATATACTGACATATCACTTTTAAGAAACAAGTATCTTAGACCTAGGCGTTTTGCTTTTAGTGCCCCAAATTACAGTTTCATTATGTAATCAATGTTCTTACGTCTCATCTCATCTGGAAATGGACTTAGGTCTAAATACCATACGCACCAATTTCATTGAATACTCTGATACCTTGTACTTGGAAATACCTTCCATACGTTGCCATAATATCTGTCGTGAATCTTTTGACTTTCTTCTGTGATTACTTGAGAGTCTTCTTCAATTATAAGATCTTCGATAGCTAGTTTAAGGGCCAGGTTTATCACCTTACTGCCCCGCTGAGTAACTACAGTCTAATGTCTGATATGTAATGGGGATAGTCACGAGACCATCTCTGTTGTTATGCTGGGAATATCATGTTGGAATTGAAGATGTTATTTGTTTCATTTCACTTCAGTTAACTATGTTTTATCATTTTATGTTCTCTGGCACTATTCACTATCAGAGAGCTGAAAAGCTAGTTTTCAGTTCTTATTTCCGATCCTTTACTATGGTTCTTTTTAGAAACTCTTATCTTGCCTATGACAGTATTATCTGACGTGGAATAACAGGAAGAGATCATTAATGAGGGTGTCGAATTTTTCATCATGGCAAGTGACGGATTATGGGATGTCGTTTCTAATCAGGTCTGTGCAACTCGATCGTTTTTTAACGATATCCAAATATTCAGTAGATTGGCTTCTTCTAGATGTTTATTTAGTTTTGAGGGTAATGACTTTGCTATTTAGGTGTCTAATAGCCATAATACTTCTAATCTGGTAAGTTTCTTTGCTCATTGCTACCTTCCACAGGAAGCTGTTGCTATGATTCGGTTTATTGAGGATCCAGAACATGCTGCAAAAAGACTCACAGATGAAGCATTTCGAAAAGGCAGTGTAGATAATGTCACTTGTGTTGTTGTACGCTTTCATCACAGTTGATAGAAGCATTTTTTCATTGTTTCTCCAGAGTGCTATTGCTGTCTATAGTTGTACCAGTGCTTAAATAATGGATCTGCACATCTGTGCACATGCCTGACATTCTTTTGTATATGTCTTGATTAATTTTGATGGCTCACCATTTTATCTGGCCTAGTTATTATCGATTATGCCATTAGTTATATTAATGAATGGAATTTTTTGTAATGCCAGTTTTTATATTAATGCATATATAATAGAGAATTTTCATCGGACATTTGGTCAGATGTTTGAGGTAATTATTAGGGTCCTGCAATATGGTCAACCCTAATTTGTTCTATGGGCTAACTTGACTAAGGAACTTGAGCTTGAGTTTAAGTTGATTGCGAATTCCCGCGCACAAACAAACTCAATTGTTGACTTTGCTCATGTTAGATGTAAACCATTTTCAATCAGACATAAAGATACCCCATATAACATTATTAAAAATCAATCCCACCAATTTTTTTTAAACAAAACCCGTTGATATACCATTTATATTGTTTCAGTGTAGATAATCTAGATCTCACAAGATCTGTCAAGGCAAAGTCTTCAAAATCAATCAGACCAATAATTTTTAAACAAAACCCGTTGATATACCATTTATATTGGTTCAGTGTAGATAATCTAGATCTCACAAGATCCGTCAAGGCAAAGTCTTCAGAGAACTAGGTGACAAACCCCATCCGGACCCTAACTTACGATCAAAGGAAAAGAACAGTGTTACCATACTGTCGAGCCTGTGGATTTCGAGTTCACTCGAATTCGACTCTGCTCTTGGAGCGGATTGAGCGGAGTTAGCTTCTCAGCCAGAATGACTTGGTGTGCCTAACTTGAAAAATGCCGTTTTTTTTTCCTAACTCGATTTCACAACTGTTAATCAATATCCAGCGGCATAATCCACGCAGTCAATAGCAACATATTGGAAAAGCTTCTGACGGTTAGGATAGGCTGCGTCTCTTTGCTAATTAAGAAATTGGATTACTTTAATGATTTTGCTAATTAAAAAATTTGATAGGATGATATTAATTTAAATATATTTTATTCTCGGCAACTACATTACTAGATATAATTCACATCACTAACTTCTTTGCATGTCTAAACCATACTTACATTATATTTTTTTGCACGTCTAAACCATATGTTTAAACTATACTTTATTTTTTTTTCGCATTTATAAGCCCAATTTGAAACGTGCCTACATTCATGATGAAAGGTGTGCACTGGATTATAGAATATGTGTATGCTAATCTATAGGTTACATTACATTGTCAACGTGTGGTTTCAAAAATTCTAATCGTCGGAATATCCATTAACGTGTGCATTGTATTTTTGTGCGTTTCAAAATTTCTAATGGCCTAAATATCCACTAACTTGTGAATTGCATCTCAAAACATGTCCATACGTCCGAATTCAGGGGTTTAGTGCCATATAAATGTGGTGACCAATATCCATTAACGTTATGGGTTTCAAAAATTCTAATCTTCGGAATATCCATTAACATGTGCATTGCATTTTTGTGTAATTCAAAATTTCTGATAGCCCAAATATCCACTGACGTGTGCATTGCATCTCAAAACATGTCCGAGGGTTTAGTGCCCTATAAATGTGGTGGCCATGTGCCATGAGTGAGGGTTTAGTGCCCTATAAATGTGGTGGCCATGTGCCATGAGTGCTGTGATTTATGGAAGAGCAGTTCCTATTCTATTAATCCTTTAAAAAATCTTCACCAAAGCTTTTGTCCATTCAACTCTCTAATGATTTTGTTTGCCCATTCAATTCCAGAAGGGTGCATTTACGCTTTTACTTTTAATATTAGGTTTTAGGTTTACGTTTAGGTTTTAAATTTACTTTTAAGTTTTTTAAGTTTACGTTTCACTTTTAATTTTATGTTTCACTGGATTTTTAGGTCTTAAGTTTTAAAAATAAATTTAATATTATATTGTATGTTCTAGATTAGATTTATTTTTACTTTTAATTTTATGTTTTACTAGATTTTTATGTTTGAAGTTTTAAAATAAAATTTAATATTATATTTTATTTTATTTGAGATTATTTTAAAGTTTTAAATTACCTTTTTTTAGTTAGTTTAAGTTTTATTTTTAATTTTATGTTTTACTCATTTGGTTTCAAGTTTTAAAAATAAATTTAATATTAAATTTTATGTTTTAAGATTTTAATTTTATTTTTTTTATAGGATTTAAAAAACACTTCAAAATCACTACAATGGTATTATACTTGCTAAATCATATATATATATTTATCACAATGTTAACCATTCCTAAATCATACTTCAAAATCATGAGTTAAGTATTTTAGTATTTTCTCTTTCTATTTTATATTATTATTATTTTATAACACATTCTACTAAGCACAATCAATGGTAACTTTATAAAAACTAATGCTACTATTTCACTTGGTAGAACTAACATTTCATAAATGCCACAAGGGCCAACATGTCTCCGAGACTTGAACCCACTCTACTTGGACATAAATCGTGAACCATAGCACTTAGCTAAGTTCCTTTAACATATTAAATCTCTATAGCTACATAACAATATAATTATTATAACTAAGTAACCTTAAATAATAATAATATAATAATAATAATTATTGATATTAATAATGATAAATATTAATAATAATAACAATTAATAAATTAATAAATAACATATAATTTAAAAATAATTACTATTAATATTAATAATAATTATTAACTACTAATTATTATTTAGTCAGTTAATTGACCATATGGTTAATAATGGTCAACCATCATCAACTATGGTCAATCAATAATAATTAACAATTAATCATGGTCAATTAATTAACCAGCAATCATGTGCATGGTTAATTAATTAACCAGTAATCATGTGCAACTATGGTTAACTTTGGCAAACATGGTCAATGATGGTCAACCATGGTCCAATGTCACATTGTGACAAAGATTGTCTCAAAATGAAAATCAACCATAGTCAACCATGGTCCAACATCACATTGTGACAAAGATTATGTCAACATGAAAATCAACCATGGTAAACCATGTTTATTTTAGGGTTTATAATTTTTATCTTAGGGTTTATATACCTTTGATTTAATTTTATTCCCTTGGGTCTATAATCCCTTGGGGTTTTAGTATTAACCCATTGGGTTTATAATATCAATCCTTTGGGTTTATTAATATAAAGGTTCATACTCCTATGCTGTGATATTTTTCATAAGATTTATAATATTAATCCTTGGGTTTATAATCATGGTCAACCTTGGTCAATCATGTTTCAATGTTGCATATTAACAAAGATGGTTTCAATATGAAATCAATTATGGTCAATTGTTTTCAACCATGGTCAACAGTGGTAAACCATTGTCAACCATCCTCAACCATGGCCAACCATGGTCCAATGTCACGTTGTGACAAAGATTGTCTCAATATGAAAATCAATCGTGGTCAACCATGGTCCAACATCGCAGTGTGACAGTTTGTTTCAATATGAAAATCAACCATGGTAAAGCATGGCCAACTACATTTATTATTGGGTTTTAATATTTATCTTAGGATTTATATATTTTAGGTTTATTATATTATTCTCTTAGGTTTATAATCCCTTTGGGTTTTAGCATTAACCCCTTGGGTTTATAATATCAATCCATTGGGTTTATTAATCTAAGGGTTCATATATCTAGGGTATAATATTATTCATAAGGTTTATAATATTAATCCTTGTGCTTAATATAAATCCATTGTGTTTATAATCATGGTCAACCACGCTAAACCATTGTCCAATGTAACATTGTGACAAAGATCGTCTCAATATGAAAATCAACCGTTGTCAACCATCGTAACCCATCGTCAACAATGGTAAACCATTGCCAACAATGATAAACCATTGTCAATCATGGTCAACCATGGTCTAATGTCACATTATGACAAAGATTGTCTCATATGAAAATCAACCATGGTCAACTATGGTCTAATGTCGTATTGTGACAAAGATAATCTCAATATGAAAATCAACCGTGGTAAACCATGGTCAACCATGTTTATTTTAGGGTCAACTTTTCTCCACCTTCGTCAAACATGGTTAACCATGGTGAAATGTCATATTGTGACAAATATTGTCTCAAAATGAAAATCAACTATATTCAACCATGGTCCAATGTCGCATTGTGAAAAATATTGTCTCAATATGAAAATCAACCACGGTAAACCATGGTCAACCATGTTTATTTTAGGGTTCATAATATTTATCTTAGGGTTTATATACCTTGGGTTTAATATTATTCATTTGGGTTTATAATCCTTTAGGGTTTTAATATTAATCCATTGGGTTCATAATATCAATCCCTTGGGTTTATTAATCTAAGGGTTCATACTCTTACGATGTAATATTATTCATAAGGTTTATAATATTAATCCTCGAGTTTAATATAAATCCCTTTGGTTTATAATCATGGCCAATTTTAGTCCATCATGCTTCAACGTCACATTGTGACAAAGATTGTCTCAATATGAAAATAAACCATTGTCAAACATGGTCAACAATGATAAACCAGTGTCAACTATTGTCGATCATGGTCAACCACTTTCCAATGTCACATTGTGACAAAGATTGTCTCAATATGAATATCATCCATTTTCAACCATGGTCAACCATAGTCCAAAGTCATATTGTGACAAAGATTGTCTCCATATGAAAATAACAGTGGCAAATCATAGTCAACCATGTTTATTTTAGGGTTTATAATATTCATCTTAGGGGTTATATTGCTTGGGTTTATAATATTAATTCCTTGGGTTTAATATTATTCCCTTAGGTTTATAATCTCTTGGGGTTTTAGTATTAACCCCTTGGGTTTATAATATCAGTACCTTGGGTTTATTAATCTAAGGGTTCATATTCCTAGACAAAGATTCTTTGAATATGAAAATCAACCATGGTTAGCCATTGTTAACTATTGTCAACCATGGTAAAAAATGGTGTACCATTGTCAACCATAGTCAACCATGATCCAATGTCACATTGTGACAAAGATTGTCTCAATATGAAAATCAAGCATGGTCAACCATGGTCCAATGTTTCATTGTGACAAAGTTTGTTTGAATATGAAAATCAACCATGGTAAAGCATGGCCAACCACATTTATTATTAGGTTTTAATATTTATACTTAGGCTTTGTATATATGAATCCCTTGGGTTCAATATTATTCCCTTGGGTTTATAATTCGTTGGGGTTTTAGTATTAACCCCTTGTGTTTATAATATCAATCCCTTGGGTTTATTAATATAATAGTTCATCTATATAGGGTATAATATTATTCATAGGGCTTAGAATATTAATCCTTGGGTTTATATAAATCCATTGGACTTATAATCATGGTCAACCATGGTAAACCATTATCTAGTGTCACATTGTGACAAAGATTGTCTCAATATGAAAATCAACCATTGTCAACCATCGTAATCCATCATCAACAATGGTAAAGCATTGTCAACAATGATAAACCATTTGTCAACTGTCATAGACCATTGTCAATCATGGTTAGCCATGGTCCAATGTCACTTTGCAACAAAGATTGTCTCAATATGAAAATCAACCATGGTCTAACGCCGCATTGTGACAAAGATGATCTCAATATGAAAATCAACCATGGTCAGCCATGTTTATGTTAGGTTTATAATATTTATCTTAAGGTTTATATACCTTGTGTTTATAATATTAATCCCTTGGGGTTTTAGTATTAATCCCTTCGATTTATTATTCCCCTTGGATTAATAACATCAATCTCATTGGGTTTATTAATCTAAGGGTTCATATTCTTAAGTATAATATTATTCATTATGTTTGTAATATTATTCCCCGGGTTTAATAAAAATCCCTTGGATTTATAATCATGGTCAACCATATTCCAACGTCACATTGTGACAAAGTTTATCTCAATATAAAAATCAACCATGGTCAACCATGGTCCAATGTCACATTATGATAAAGATTGTCTCAATATGAAAATCAACCATGGTTAACCATGGTCCAAAGTCGCATTGTGACAAAGTTTGTCTCAATATGAAAATCAATCATGGTAAACAATTGTCAACCATGTTTATTTTAAGGTTTATAATATTTATCTTAGAGTTTATATACCTTGGTTCTATAATATTAATCCCTTGGGGTCTTAGTATTAGCTCGGGTTTATTATTACATTGGGTTTATAATATCAATCCCTTAGGTTTATTAATATGAGGGTTCATATACCTAAGGTATAATATTATTCATAGGGTTTATAACATTAATCTTTGAGTTTAGTATAAATCCATTGTGTTTATAATTCTTTGGGTTTTTAGTACTAGTCCCTTGGGTTTATTATTCACTTGGGTCTTTAATATCAATCCCTTAGGTATATTAATCTAAGGGTTCATATTCATAGGGTATAATTTCATTCATATGAAAATCAAGCATGGTCAACCATGGTCCAATGTCGCATTGTGACAATGTTTGTTTCAATATGAAAATCAACCATGGTAAAGTATGGTCAACCACGTTTATTATTGAGTTTTAATATTTATCTTAGAGATTATATACTTTCGGTTTATAATATTAATCCCTTGGGTTTATAATCCGTTGGGGTTTTATTATTATCCCTTTGTGTTTATTATTCTCATGGGTTTATAATATCAATCCCTTGGGTTTATTAATCTAAGGCTTCATATACTTAGTGTATAATATTATTCATATGGTTTATAATATTAATCCTTGGGTTTAATATAAATCCATTGGGTTTATAATTATGGTCAACCATTGTAAACCATTTTCCAATGTCACATTGTGATAAAGATTGTCTTAATACGAAAATGAATCATTGTCAACAATGATAAACCATTGTCAATCATGGTCAACCATGGTCCAATGTCACATTGTGACAAATATTGTCTCAATATGAAAATAACCCATGGTCAACCATGGTCTAACGTCGCGTTGTGACAAAGATGGTATCAATATGAAAATAAACCATGGTAAACCATGTTTATTTTAGGGTTTATAATATTTATCTTAAAGTTTAAATACCTTGGGCTTATAATATTAATCCCTTGGTTTTATAATCTCTTGGGGTTTTAGTATTAACCCCTTCGATTTATTATTTTCTTGAGTTTATAATATCAATCCCTTAGGTTTATTAATCTAAGGGTTCATATTCCTAGGGTATAATATTATTCATCAAGTTTGTAATATTAATCCTTTGGGTTTATAATCATGGTCAACCATGGTCCAACGTCACATTGTGACAAAGATTATCTCAATATGAAAATCAACCATGGTCAACCATTGTAACCATTGTTAGTCATCCTCAACCATTGTCAACCATGGTATAATGTCACATTGTGAAAAAGATTGTCTCAATATGAAAATCAACCATGTTTAACCATGTTCCAAACTCGCATTGCGACAAAGTTTATCTCAATATGAAAATCAACCATGGTAAACCATTGTTAACCATGTTTATTTTAGGGTTTATAATATTTATCTTAGGGTTTATATATCTTGGGTCTATAATATTAATCCCATGGGGTTTTAGTATTGACTTGCTTTATTATTACATTGGTTTTATAATATCAATCCCTTGAGTTTAATAATCTAAGGGTTCATATACCTAATGTATAATATTATTCATAGGATGTATAATATTAATCCTTGGGTTTACTATAAATCTAATGGGTTTATAATTATGGTCAACCATGGTCTCAATATGAAAATCAACCATGTTCAACCAGAATCATGGTCAACCATGGTCCAATGTTATATTGTGATAAAGATTGTCTCACTATGAAAATCAACCATGGTCAACCATAGCCCAACGTCACATTATGACAAAGATTGTTTCAATATGAAAATCAACAATGGTAAACCATGGTGAGCCATGTTTATTTTAGGGTTTATAGTATTTATCTTAGGGTTTATATACTTTGAGTTTATAATATTAATCCCTTGTGTTTAATATTATTTCCTCGGATTTATAATTCTTTGGGTTTTTAGTACTAATCCTTTGGGTTTATTATTCACTTGGGTTTTTAATATCAATCCCTTAAGTATATTAATCCAAGGGTTCATATTCATGGGGTATAATATTATTCATAGGGTTTATAATATTAATCCCTTGGGTTCAATATATATCTCTTAGGCTTATGGTTCAATATCAATCCCTTGGGTTATATATAAATCTCTTTGGGTTTAATATTTGAGTTTTATAATATTTGGTTTAATATTAGGGTTTATAATAGTGGGTTTAACAACAGGGTTTAAAGTATTGGGTTTATAATATGAGATTTATAATATTAGATTTATAATATAGCATGCTTAAGATATAGTTTGTTTTTTTTTGTTTTTTGTTTTTTGTTTTTTTATTTTATTTTTATACATGGTTTATAATTATGAATAATCTCTTGCGTTTATAATATTAATAATCTTTTGGATTTATTAATTTCTTAGGTTTATAATATTAATCATAAGGGTCTATAACATTAATCCCTCGGGTTGACTAATCGCTTGAGTTTATAATACTAATAATCCCCTCGCTTTATGATATTAATAATCACTTGGGTTTATAGTATTAATCCCAAGAGTTTATGATATTAATCTCTTTTGTTTTTAATATTAATTTATAAGGTTTATAACATTTAATCCTTGGGTTTATTAATCCCATGGGCTTATTATATTTTAATAATCCCTTGGATTTATAATATTAATCCAAAAAGTTTATAATTTAATCCCTTGGGATTATAATATTAATAATCCTTTTGGGTTTATTAATCCTTGGGATATATATATATATATATATATATATATTATTATATATATAATGTTATAATATATTTAATTTAATATATGGTCTACATATTGTTAATATTATCCATATACTTCTAAAATATATATATATATATATATATATTAACCATAAACATAGCGGTTGAGATAAATAAGTGCTAATTAATAATAAGTAATTGCTATTATTATGTTATATGTTAAATTATATTATAGTTCGAAATATACATATATGTGTGTGTGTGTGTTATTATTTATATAGTTATTAAGAATCATATATAGTTAGCCTCAATTTTTTTTCCCAAGAAAAAAATCAAACTTTTTATAATCAGAGTAAAAAGTTACATAGTATATGCCGGAGCATTCTGTTTGCTATATGATTGAGAATCATAGAGCTTTGCAAGAAGAGGCTGCCATTCCTGTCCAAAAATTAAGAGAAATAGGAATCCCTGAGACTGTGAGCCTCCTCATTATCAAGAAAATAACTCATGTCTCCAGAACCGTCAAGAAAATATAGTTTCCATACATTGCATATCCATTAAAAGATCAGAACCGAGCATCTATTTCCCGGGTCTCCTCACCGAGGAAAATGGGTTAGCCTTCAATTAAAAAGATATACGTTATAATTATTAATGTGGTTGATATATGCCTATTGGCGTATATCAACCACATTGGTAAATGTGGTTGTACATGTGCTTTATATATGCTTATCGGCGTATATCAACCACATTAGTAAATGTGGTTGTGCTAGTTTATATAATTCGATTGTAATTAATTAACTAAAAAATACTTGCTCGGCTTTATTAACATTTTAAAATTATATAAATTAAATGGTTAGTACTCATCAATCTATAATAAGAATCAAAACACTTACTCTATCATACATATCACAATGCTAAGATTAATTTTTTTATTATTATAAAAATTAATTAAATATTATAGTTTCATTTTAAATTATTATATTATTAATTAAAAAAGAATTAATATATTAAAAAGGAACCAAATTCTCAATAATGAAGATTTATCTCCACTTTACCATAGAGGTTTTTAATCTATAAAGGGGCTTTGTTACAATATTATGGGCCATTATCATGGCTTATCAATACTACATGCTCAAGAAACCATAACTCACTCCATATGGCATTGGTTCATATGACTATTTTTTTAAATAGTCAATTTAATTAAAAGGGTAAAATGAACACAACTGCTTTGGAAATAACTTCAACCATTAATTTATGTATACTACTATGAATAATTTTAGAATATCAAAATTTCAAAATCACTTTCGACATTCTAAGTTGTTCTTACATTCCTAGGAATATAACTACAAAACATATTGGTATTATCTCGAATAAATTGCACTAGTAAGAAAACTCCATATAATACATTTAAAAACCCAGACTTAGAAAAATACATGCATACTAAGGTAGTTTTGTTTTATATTTCCTTGAATATTGTATTCCAAATCCACACCTTATTTCCATGTCTCATTGTGTTTGTGCAATAACATCCTCATCCTAAACTCATCTGGAATAGAACCAATGCAAAGATCTGGAATAAAACCAATGCATGTCTTTGCAGTGGTGACTAGAGAATGCGTGCTCCTAGCAAGACCCATGACTAGTTTTATAAAGCATATTGAAGTTTACTTCCCATTTCTCTATCTCCCTAGTTTCATGAGTCGTAACTTTTGATAATTCTTTACCCTTGGATCTTTGATTTTCTATTTGACATGTCATTCTATGAATATATTGAGAAAAGACTATCCGTAAATCTTCTATAGAATGAGCACACAGCCATTGGGCTCTATGAAAGTTCAAGATTTCATAGGGGACACAATGTTTAGTGTTCTTATGGCTCTCTATTATTAACTAAACCTTGCAATTAAACTTAATTTTACATTATGAGAAAAGCCTCGGGCTTAAAAAATAGAAAGATCCAAGTACATGGAAACATTACTAATTGATTCTCGATTTGGTGACAACTCATATAGTTGAATTAAAGCCAAGGGAAGCAAAAACTTACTTTGCTTGAAATTTCGAACTTGACACAATACACAAATCTTGATCTAACCACTGAACCAAAGGGATCGGGGCTAAGAAACCTTTGAACCCAACCTTGTTGCCATTCCCAAACCACTTCTTGAGGACTAGAATCAAAATGAAAACCAAAAATAAAATCTGACGTGTCACTCCATTCCATACCATCAACTTTATTACCATTCATTTCATGTATGTGAAATTGAGTAGGAAGTACAAAGAGTTAAGATGGCTTTATTTCCCATCCTATCACCTTAATGTTTATGTGTCACTTTCCCTCGAGCTTGATTTGGATGATTAAATAATGGATTATTGTTCTATACTTCATGGAAGGTGAGAGATGTATGGAACCCTTCTGGCTCACCATTTATACTAAGCATTTGAAATTTTAATGAAACAATTTCATTTTCCTTCATATCAATGAGGCTTTTAAAGGACCTCATAGCCTAATAATATTATATTGGTTTGAAGCTACTTACCACCCCTTGTACTCTATATATTAATATGGATAGACAACTATTCCAAGAACTCAATTGATTTTTCATTTGTTAGATTATGATTTGAGGAGTCGCCTTTTTTCCAAGTAATTGAAGTCCTCTATTACAATATTTTTTTTTATTTCTCTTGATTTGAGAATCATTAATTCTTGTTACAAAGCAATCACCTAAACATGGTTGATACTAAATTATCCTAACCCTCCCCCCACTTCCCCCAACCCATGCACTTTCCACCCCTAGATTTCCTTTTGAGGTGCTACCGAAGAGCAAAATGTGTTGCTTCTTTTCAGATTTTCATCTTTGAAATTTGATCTCCTCTAGCTTGACTTGTGACAGGGATGTTCTTAGAGACTTACTTGAGAAAAATTTAGGCATCTATGCTTCCCCAATTAAAAGGTACTCTATTTCTAAATTGCAAACTTATTTTCTTTTACTCCATTAGATGGTATTGATTTTGAAAGCAACCCACATGCTTACACTACTACTAGTTGGAGAAAGAAGCTCTTACTTGAAATTTTTCTCTATTTCTTGATAGCTAGTATTTCTAGTTCGAGAACTTTGCCAACCATGCTTGCTTTGGAAGAGGCTTGTTCTTAAATGCACCTCTATACATTTTATACCACATCGAAAACATTTCTCACCAATTTCAGGATAAGACCATACTTTGTCCCACTATAAAGGATGTGTGCCATTCTTTTGTGAATTTGCACTCCATAAAGAGACAAGCTAATGATTCTTCATCAATGTAGTGCAAAAGGAATTTCGAAGGCCCTTGAAACCTTTGTTTCCTTAAATATTATGATGATAGAAGTTTTTAATGGGCCATTTATAGTATAATATTTTTACAGTTAGCAAACCATCTCCTCTCTAATTTTGTTTCCACACGGATAACCTTGGAGGTTTGGGTTGATTGCTTAATTTTATAGAGTATCCCTTCCTAACTGACTAAATATTCCTTTAGGACCTTGGGCTCAATTTTCCTAAGTATGCCTTATAGTGGTGTTGATTCATGCAGTTGAGAGGAGAGAATGCAACTTAGTTGTTATTAGATCTGGTGGAGATAATTATTTCCATATTTTCCAATGACCAAAATCTAACTGATTCCACTTTGATAACTCAAAGAGCATTAAGTTTCCTTGATCCTTTAACCATTCTCTTATTTCATCTAATTTCAAGTGATTTTTTAATGGAGACACCTCTATTATTTTGTCCTAGATCTTGATTTGTTTTATATTTCTCGAAATCCAAGTTAAATAATCTTGGATGATGGGTGTTGTTACTTTAAAAAGTTCTCAAATGGGTGATTCCCTCTCCTCTATGATTGGTTGGTCTAAAATTTTATTTCCACTGGCCTGAAGATATTCTTTTATGTAATATAATGTTCCACCATTCCTTTCCCTCACATCAATCTCCATAATAAATCCTCCCCCCGCCCCAACGCTGGCTTTATTAGCAAGGGATATTTAATTGCCAACCATTTGTACTCCTTTCGAAACTTCACTATGTTACAACCGATTAGGGGATACTTGGTGTTGGTTATCCCTTCTTGCTAGAGAAACTTTGTTTCTCTTTTGATTTTCTATGTTATCCCAGTTGTAACCAACATGGTGGAGTCTTCATACATTGGTAGGGTTGAGAAGGCCGATTTAATCAAGACCACTCTACTAGTTGGATTTAACAATTGGGAGTTCCATTGTTGCATTATGATTTTTAACTTTTTGCATTATTAGATGTTAATCTATTGCTTTTGGCTTACTTAAGTTATTAGCATTCCCAAGTATTTGAACGTTGTTAAATTTAAAACGCATGGAGATTCTAATATTTTAGCTATGCACTGCCATAGATGAATGGGTGTGTTCTGCACATAACTTTAATTTTATCTTTGTTTTTCCTCTCCTTTGATGCATTCATGAACTTGTCCAACTCCTTAAATATTTTAGCTATTATGGATGATGTCCCCCCCATGTGAAGAGTATCATTCGAAAATTTGTGAGGGGTTTATTTCTTTGGTCGATATAACTGTTAAGATTCCTTGAAGGTTTCCAACCATCCTCTCTTGATCTAATATTTTACTTAAATCATCAATCATAATTATATAAAGAAAATACTGTAGCGGTAAACCTTGCCTTCTATCTCTCTATTTTCGAAAGAAAGTGGTGGATGTATTCTTGATCAACGGGGCTATCCATGGGCTTCCGATGTAGTTTTTTATCCAATGAATAAAAAAAAAAAAAAAATCCAAAATTCATAAGACTTGAAACACAGATGAGTGACATACAATATTAAATGCCTTTGCCATGTCTGTTTCAGTGATCATTCATTTCTCTTTATTCCTTTGCTAGAATCAATGCTTACACATTGATTGTATCTGTGCTTCTATTGACGTTGCCATACTTCTGCCAACACTACATCTACACTGCAACTCCCTCACATCTGTTGCTACCACATTTGCAACTTCTGCAACTGAAAATCATCCAAAATAGTTTGTCCCTGCTACTGAAACAAGTTCTCCACCATACCCATATGTTCTCTAAAATATACAAATTCAGCTCTCCCTAGAGATTTCGTTAGTATGTCTACAACCTTCTCTTCTATGGGATCATAATGTATCTAGACTTCTCCACATTGCACACAACCTCTGATGAAGTGACACCGAATATCGATGTGATTCAACCTATCATGAAACACTAGATTTTCAGAGATATTTATACAACTCCGATTATCACAATAGCCATTGGTTGCCTCCATGCTCTGCCTAAACAATCTTACTAGCAACTTCTGAAGCCATATAACTTTGCATGTAGCTATGTTGGCTGCCATATAATCTGCTTCTACAGAGCTCATTGCCACTGAATTCTGCATCCTGCTACACCAAGAAACCATCCCTGATCCAACACTAAAGAAATACCTGAAGGTACTTTTCCCGTTCACTGAAATGCCTTCCCAATCTGCATCTGTGTACCCAAAAAGTCTGACGTCATCCCCTCGAGTATATATCAACCCATACTTGATTGTGCCATGAACATACCTGAAAATATGACTCGTTGTTTCCCAATGCACCCTCTTCAGATTTACCATGAACTGACTAAGGGTATTGATTGCGAAGCAGATATATTTCCTAGTATTGACCAAATACATGAGAGACCCAATAAGCTGTATATACAAGGTGGGGTCGAAATCATTGTCATTTGATGCATTTATCTTCTTCCAATTGGTGATCATGGGCATAGACATGGGTTTTCAATCCCGTATTCTAAACCTCTTCATAATATCTGTAGCGTATCTTCCATGCCCAAGGAAGATCTCCCCATCCTTCTACCACACTTCCAATCCGAGGAAATAGTGCATCAAACCCAAATCCTTCATTTCAAATTATGCTACTAGGTTCCTCTTGTAGTCTGCTATGAGCCCTGATGATCCTGTAAAAAAGAGATCATCCACATACAAAACTAGAATGAGTGGCTCACCCTCTACCATCAAATAGTAAAGTTTGGGATCCACGTCAATCTTGGTGAATCCCATACACTGCAAGTAGTTGTCAATCCTACCATACCATGCTCTGGGAGCCTGCTTGAGTCTATTTAAATCTTTCTTCGATATGCATACATGAATGTGCCTCTCATTAGTCTCAAAACCCTCTGGCTGTTTTATGTACACTTCTTCCTCTATCACCCCATTCAATAAGGTTGTCTTGACGTCCATCTAGTGAATATTCCATCCCATCTGAGCTACTAGAGATATAACTGACTCGATAGAAGTGTATCTGGAAACTGGGGTGAAGGTCCCTTCATAATCTATCCCTTGTTTTTGTGCATACACCTTTTCCACAAACTTAACCTTGTACTTTTCCACACTATCATTTTCCGCATATTTGATCTTATAAATCCATCTAGAACCTACAACGGATCTCTCTTCCGGCCTTGACACTACCTCCCAAACATGATTCGTCATGATAGATATATACTCTTCTACCATGGCATCTACTCGCACCTGATGTTGTGCGATCTCCTGAAAGCTGGAAGGTTCTGCAACCTGAGCCACCAATGCTTGGTTCCTGTCAGGCTGTCTGCATTGTCTTTTACTCATCCTAGGAGTTATAATAAAATCCTTTGCATCTCTCAGTGTCTGACGAACCTCTCTACTAGCTTGTTCATTAGTTGTGGGAGGTTCTTCCAACTCCTCCTCATCCTGTCTTTGCTGCTCCATTTGTTGAGAACTCCCTGGATTTCCTGCACCCGAGGAAATACTAGTAGTGGTCACAGTACTTGATGCTTGTGACTGTCCTCCTACCTGTCCCACTGGTTGCCCCTATGGATGCCCCTACTGTTGGACCAAAGGATCTTCTGTTGATTGATTCTGATCACCTATAGGCATCTCACTTGATCTCTTGAAAGCTCGGTCCTTCATAAACTTCACATTTTGCCTTACTACAATCTTTCTATTTCTAGGAATGTAGATTCATAATGCCTTTAAGGTTTTTCTATACCCAACAAAGAACCCCTTATTTGTAGTCTGATCCAGTTTGGTCTATTTATCATCTGGCATGTGGCAATAAGCAACGCTGCCAAAAAATTTGAAGTGGCTAACTTCTGACTTCTTCCTTGTGAAGACTCCTTCCGATGTTTTCTTCCCCAATGCTCTATGAGGAGTCCTGTTTTGGATATTTACTGTTGTTTTACATGCTTCTTCCCATATAAATCTGGGTAGATCCTGGTCATATAACATAGCCTTTGCAGCTCCAACAATGATTATGTTTTTCCGCTCTGTTACACCATTATGTTGTGGATTGTATGGAGTTGTCCATTCTCTCTTGATGCCTTCCTTCGCACAAAAATCTATGAAGTCCTTATCAATATATTCTCTACCATTATTTGATTGAAGCACTTTTATATTCTTCTCTGTCGCATTCTCCACGAGATATTTAAACTCTATGAAATGATCGAAGGCCTTATCCTTGGTCTTTAAGAAGTAGATCCAGGTTTTCCTAGAATGGTCATCAGTAAAGTTGACGAAATATTCGACACTTCTTAGAGCTCTAGTGGACATTAGGTCACAAATATCTGAATGTATGAGTCCTAACACACCATCATCTTCGTTGTCACTTCTTGGAAATGCTTCCTTAGCATAATTCCTAAGTACGCATCCTCTACACACATCATCGTGTTCTGTGCCAAGTTCTGGAACCCTTGTTACCATTTCTCTGAGCATCATGAGTGCTCCATGGCATATATGTCCCATTCTCCTATGCCATAACTCATTCAACTCCTTCCCACTGCTACTGTTACTTCCTTTTAGTGCCATTGGAGAATCGATTTGTAATCGGTAGAATCTGTTACTTCGAACTCCAATTTGTCTTACATTTTTCCATCTTGGGTGTTTTACATACACTTTCTTCCTTACGAAGTGAATATCATACCCCTTATCCTGTAACTGGGATACTGAAATTAGGTTCATACCCAATCCTGACACATGCAATACATCTATAACGCTGGTGCTTGCTTTTGACTCCCTCTAAAAATCTATGGTACCTCTCCCTACTAGAGTACATTTATTTTTATTTCCCATAGTAATCTGGAAGTCCATTTGCTCATCTTTGTAGCTATAGAAATATTCTTTAACCCCTGTCATGTGAGATGATGCTGCACTGTCTATATACCAAACTCCCTGTGAAGTTGATCCTGCTAATCAAGAAAATTCATCCTCTAATCTAGAAGACAAATTTGAAGTCTCCTGAATGTTACTTCTGTCCATGGTTATGCTGAAGAATTTATAGTGTGTTATTCCTCTTTTCCACCCTGACGTTGTCTCTGCTTTAGCGAACTGTTACAAAATTTTTTGCGTCTAGCTAGAGATCTACTCAGCAAGAAAATTTGAGTTTCTTCCTCTGCCTTTGGAATCACTTTCTTTGGAAGAATCAAAATTTTGTTTCCCTCTCTCAGAAAAATCGATCTTCCTCAAGAAATTCAGCCTCCTGGCAAAAAGACTGTGCTACCCCTTGGGAATTTCGACTTGCTGCCCACATTGAGCAACGGAATTCCTTCTTTTCACTTTTGAGCTCTGCGACTGATTAATTGTGCTCTGATACCATGTGAAATTTTATCTATTCTAGATAGTGGACATTATTCTTATAACTGAAAATTTAATTATGTAGTTTATTTGCTATGACAAACAACAAATAAATCACAACTGCAATTTTCACCATAAGGGTACTGCGGAAAATAAAAGACTAGAAACTGAGAAATTCTAGCACACGAAAAAAATCTTGACATTTTTATTTTTGGACAATTGTCGGAAAAACCCAATGCTGGAAAACCAGTGTGTCAGATGAGGGTCTTATTATTAATCTTTAGCAACAATTCTGAGTACAATAATTTAGATGCCTAACTCGAAATCTAATATGAAGAAAATACTGGTAAAAATACCGTGAGAATTTTATTTCACTCCACATCTATTTTCTACCTCTGAACTTTCCTCCCAAGCCTCTGTGCTAAGATGCCTACGTCACCCTCTGCACAGGGGTTATGCTAACCCTTGCAAATTTTGGCTTTCCTTCCCTTGCCTCTTATGGGGACTGGAAATATCCTTCGTAGAATGTTGTCGCCCTCCTCTTCTACCTGCTACTCACCCTATGGTTTTGTCTTCTATGCCGAGCTGCTACTACTGAGAAAATCAAACTACTTGGGCAACTGAGTATCTGCTCTAGTGTATCCTCCATCACCACATCAAATTCCTCTTATAATCCACTGTTGGAGCACCAACAACCAATATTAAAAATTAATCAATGTTTAGGATCATCTATGGATCAATCTTTGTGAGTTTCTAGATGATTATCACCTTATCTCAATTAATACGGATTAATTAACCATATTCCCTAAGTTTAGACTTAGGAAATATTTAAAAATCGGTTAATTATCTAATTGAGACACTTCTAGGAGGAATTTCGAGAAACGATTTCTGGGTTTTGGAGATATCATGCATTCTAGGCTCTCCACCAAATTTAGTGGCTAGAACACATCTGATGCTACAAAAACTAACGAGATTAAGAAAAAAAATAACAAAATGGAAAACAATACATCTTACCTCACTGCACAAATCAACATTTGTTTTGGTTGGGTTGTGGAGTTAAAGTGTAAGCATGAGGGTGAGCATGACTTTGGTGCAAGATTCCATAAGGGTTTAAACCACCTTGAGGGGTAAAAACCCATTATTCACTTCCCATTCTTTGATTGTTCAGACAATGTGATTCCTTGCCTTCCTATAGTTGATGTAAATAAGTGAATGGGATAGATCCCCCAGGTTGGGTTGACCAAATGGAGAGTAGGTGTCCTTTGTTTGGATAGAAAGAATTGGAAATGGTGGCAATTACATAAGAATGCATCCCCTAGGGTCACTACAGGGAAATACAACTTTGTGAAAAATTTGCTTGTTCACTTTATTAGGTATACTATTTTTTTGGGTTAGCTTGCTAAATTACACCAAATCGGTACAGTGGAAGGCTATATTGATGCTTTTGAACCTTTGGCTATTAAAATATAAAATTTTACTAATGAATTTTTTAAGCAATCCTTTATCAATGGTGTTAATGAAGAAATTTAAGCCCATGTAAAGATGAACCACCTTGATATTTGGTTAGAGGCGATTCAATTTGCTTTTTGTGTCCAAGTAATTATAATCTATGCTCAATCCAAATGCCCAGACTTTTCTCCACATCCCAACCACAATATGGTGGTCTCTCAGTAGCTTACCCGAACCCTCAAGGTCCACAAGTTGACATTGTTAGACTTTCTCGAACCCAACACCCGATATTTGGTTCCCAACAATTAATTATTGAATGAATATACAACTATATTCCGAACACAAAATATTTACCAGAAACAAAATTACTTAATTTGAATCACATACACAAACACATTTCTACCCAATCAACAATTCTTCATCAATAAATTAATCATGAAAATTACTTGGGATACTGTACTAGGGATAATGGCCCAACTGAGAAAATAAAAAAACTGGTCAGCAGTCCCTCTACACTCTCTCGGACCCAACACACGTTCACTGAGAATCCTCTCTCTATATTTTGTTGTTGTTGTGTCTTCTCCTCACCTTGTTAGAAAATCAGAAAGGAAGAAATATTTTCTTATGTAGATAATTAACTGTGATATTATTATGTTTTTATTAACTTATTTGGTTCTTTCTTTATCTTCTCATCAAGTTCACTAAAGCAAAAACATGAAGATCAGGGACACCAAAAGTAGGCACTCAGCCAAGGCTAAAACCCCTTTATAGGGGAAAACCCATTTAGAACTCTCTCTTCAGTAGATTAAAATTGAAATAGACCAAGACCTTAGATCCAAAGACCTTCCTCCTCCATGAAGTCAACCCTTAAATTGTTCTTCCATCCTTTAAAGATCGACTGCAACAACACTGCATCAACATTGCTTCAATATTGCATCAATATCTCATTAAGGACAAATTTTCGAACCTACTGCATCAAAATTTTGGCCCAACTTCAACACTATTATTTCAGCCCTTCTGCAGCTTCAATGCCTTGGCATGTGTGAGATAAGAGATAAATTTTCATCTTCCTTAGCTAGATAATGACCTCCTTCTCCTTAGTTATCCCTTTCCTTCTTCCTTCTTGAATTTCATACCTTTTTTGCTTCCACCGACTGCACTTCGAACTTGTTGAGTGAATGTGTCAAATGAAGTTGAGTTTCTGCATTATATAATGAGTCCTTGAGGTCAAATTCCTTTGTTGAGGCTGACTTGTCCTTTCTTGAGTCTAACTTGGTGGAGGAGGCCTAAAAGACCTAATTTACATTATAATAATTTTTTCTTGACAAATAAAACCCAAAAAGGGTCTTTTACATTATGACATGGAAAAGGATACTTTACTTAAACCCTAGAATCTTTAAATGGGGGATTTGACCTAAAAACAATTGACCCAAGCATGAAACCCATGGATTAATAAGTCAATTTCTTTAATAATAGAATTTCTTTTTCTTTCTTTTGACAAATATAATACATCATGATTGAAATACAATTATGAAGATCGACACTAGTCACATTTTTAAACACACCTTACTGTTATCTTTATAACTCCACATTGAGCCAAAACCCTAATCCCAACCCTAATCTTGATCTACAAGTAATGGATGACCGAGATTAGATCTCGCCTCACCTCAGATCAATAGTTAATATTAAAACTTAATTACTAAAGTAAATACTTTACTTTATCTAAGTTTTTATTTTAGCTTAATAAGCCAACATAGGCTAAGTTATAGTAACAAATATTCTAAGGTGAAAAGTGGATGACTTCTGCATGCCTAGACACAAGGCCTGTGCAAAAGTACCTACTCAAGCTACGAACTTCAACACTCCCTCTTAGTGAGAGAGGTAATTCGAGAAGGACCTCCTCCACTTGGATTTGTCTCTAAGACCATCACAGTATATATAGCTACTCCATCTAACTCTAAAGCCTATCCTACTACCTGACCTAAAACCGAAGCTGAGAACCTATCACATCTAGCCATGCTTTGAGGAGTCTGCTCTTGATCATTTAACAATGTCATATCATACCAGCTGAGGCTCTTGGTAGTACCTGAAGAATCACTCTTCCTTGCCACTTTATCCCTCTCAGCAACTGATATTGTTCCTGAATCTAAGATCCCCTCGGATATACACACAAGATGTCATAATAACCTGTATGCCTACCCCTATCTGATGCAAAACACTACATCCACATCCAAGGTTGCTCCCTCTAAATATAGAAGCACTTGTCCATCTAAAAAAAAAATCTTTATCTAACATCCTCTAAGGATGATATTCGAAGCATGTATACCATCAACCTTGGAACAAATAACATCCATGTCACCTCCATAAATCCTCTAGACTCTAACTGGAATCTGACACATCCAACCCCCTTCATTACATGCTTGGTACTAGTCCCACTAAACACATTATAGTCTGAGATTATCTCTGAAATACTACAGAAGACTGGCCTCATCCTTGTCATGTGACTAGATTCTCTACTGTCCACTGGCCATGATCTTATGCTAAGTCCTTTTAACAATGATTGGGTATGTCTCTGTCCTTTGAGAAACCCATGAATTTTGTTGCCCATCCATCGATTAGTATGGTCTCCTCTCTCAAGGTTGACCTCTACCAATCTTGCTAGCTACTGGAACTGTTCTTCGTACTACCGCTGGCTACTGCCAGCTTTGCCTGCAACTACTGGCCCATGCCTCTCGCTACAGATTCCTTTCCCAACAACTCTTTTTGTCTACTACATCTCATAATTTCTTGATCATGCCTAGCATGGCACTTTGCCCACATAATCGTATATAGCCTAGATGTTGCACCCACGAACTTGGGTTGCTTTCTCCTACAACATGCATGGCCTTATTGGTGCTCATTGGATTTGTGTTGTGAACATTTGTTGCAGTCCTAAGCTTATGGGTCTCCAAAATCTCTTCACCAACAACTACCAACCCCGTATCCCAACCCAACCCACGTTGCTCAGTTTAGAACCTCTTCACGAGCCCTCTTTGTGATTACTTGACACTGTTGTGGCTAAAACAACTCCAATGATTGTGGTGGATGCCTCTACCACTATTTCCTAGTGTGTGGTGGATGCCTCTGCCACTATTTCCTAGTGTTGTTGAAGTCTGAGTCTCTTCCATGCTCTGTTATGTATCATGGCCATAATTGTTCCACATGTTTGTCCCAAGCTGCGCTTGCTTTTCACCTTCCATGATTGACAACTGCAGAACATGGATTGACTTGATAATGTCCCTTTCCATCCCTCGTGCTAAATCTATGTTGTCTAGGCTATTTAAAACACCCCACATGTAACTCAACTCATGATTGTGGCTGCCTTTCTCCTTCACTTATCTTGTTGTTTGGCAGCTGATTGTATATGTTTACCGACATAAACCGTACAATTTCTACAACTAGTCTCATTGTGATCTGCACTATCGATGACTCTCCATAATCTGACCACAAATTCTTCTAAAATTCTATGGGCTCCTATGGATGGTGACTAGATGTTGGCCTTGTGTCCCTAGTATGCCAGCTGACCTTTGCTCGTCGATGGCTTTTGTGCAACCTCCTCACTGTGCACGCCCGATTTGTTGATCTTGTGTTCTGGCTGCAATGGTGTCTTTGGCGTTGATTGGCCTACCAACTACACCGACAGTTGGTGGGATGTTGTCTTGGCCAATGACTGGTTGGGTTGGGTTGTCAGCCATCCACCACGGCCCTGTGGCCCCCTTTTTCAAACCTGTTTTATTTAAAAAAAATGGGCTCTCTTTTCTTTCATTTTTTTACGTTTTTTTAATCGCATTTTTTGTCAACTCAAAGAAAACAAATCTCACATAAAAAAAATATTCCCTCAGCTTGAAAAAATTCTCGCTGCCTTTTTAAAAAAAATCATTCATATGATCACAACCAACCTGTATCTCATGATCCAATATGAACCTTGGCACCTATAACTCTGAGATCGATTCAGAGTGCTTTGATACCATGCTATACTTTCCTGAACCCAACACCGATATTCAGTTCCCAACAATTACTTACTAAGAAAATACATGGTCAGATTCCTAAAACATGAAATATATAGTGGAAGAAAATTTATGTGATCTGAATCACATACACAAACAAATTTTTTCCAAATCAACACTTATTCATTAATAAATTAATCAAGAAACTTGCTTGGGATTCCGTACTAGAGATAATGGATCAACTCAGAAAATACAAAACTGATCATTAGTCTCTTTGCACTCTACCTGTCCCAACACATTCTCAATGAGAATCTTCTCTCAATATTGTGTTGTTGTTGTGTCTTCTCCTCACCTTAGCCTTATCTTTGTAACTTTACATTGATCCAAAACCCTAATCCTACCCAAACCTTAATTTCAAAGTGATGGATGACTGAGATTAGATCTCGCCTCACCTAAGATTGACGGTTAAGATTAAAACTTAATTACTAAAGTAAATTTTTTTCTTTATCTAAGTTTTTATTTTATCTCAATAAGCCAACATACAATTAAGTGATTTTTCCTAAGTTTAACTTAGGCTAAGTTACATCAACAAATATTTTAAGTTGAAAAGTGGGTGACTTCTGCATGCCTAGACATAAGGCATGTGCATAAGTACTTTCTTGAGCTACAAAATTCAACAGTCATGGGGTAAAATGGTAGAATGTCAACTCAAGGGTCTCTACTACAACTATGATGAAAAATATTCCCCAAGGCATAAATGTAAAGATCACGAATTGTTTATGGCTATTTATAAGGACATTCATGATAAGGAACTTGGTGGAGGGACTCGGGAGGAAGTCACTCTCATCACTGAGGAAGTTCTTGTTCTTGATCAACTAGGTGAAAAACCCCAATTTTCCCTTCATGTTTTTACCAATATCTCTTCTCAAAGTTGATTGTTATATGAAGTAGTAGAAGTCTGTTGTCTTAATTAATGACAACATAACCCATAATTTCATTGACGTGTTGTGTAAGACAAAAATAGATATATCCATGTTGTGGGAAACTTTTACAATGACTACTAATGGGAGACCTATGAAATGTGGCGGCCTATGTGAAAATCTGAAACCTAAATTGATGAGTGTTCCCTAAAATCTTACATGTAAACCATGGAAATGAATGGATGTAATATTTTTTTGGGTGATAAATGGATAAAAACATTAGGACCCATCACCATGGATTTCTTGGAATTATACACTAGTTTTTAGAAGGATGGCAATTCCTACATGCTCAAAAGTTTCAAAGCAGTTTCTTCATAAATATTCAGCTCCTAGCATATGGAATGATTCCAAAAAGGGTCGCTTTGTCATTATTGCACAATTCCATGCTATTCATGCATTTTATGATGCTTCTCATCCAATTCATCTAGATTTGTAGTTAGTATTGGACAAACACCAACAAGTATAACATCCTCAAGGATTATCACCTACACATGGAGAGCATGATCATAGTATCCCACTATGCCTTGATATCCTATCATCCAATACACACCCATATCATTATCCTTTTCCCCCAAATGAAATTGAAAATATTGTTAAAGAAATATTCTCCATCAATATCTTTTTTCCAAGTACCAATTTCTTTTCTTTGGTTTCCATGGTCATTAAAAAAAGGCACTTGGTGTATGTGTCCTCATTTTTTGTGCATTAAACAACTTTACAATGAAATATAAACTACCTGTTTCAATGATTGATGATCTCTTACATGAGCTACATGGGGAATAATGCTTTACCAAGCTTGATTTTTGATATGGTTATCCCCAAATTCACATGAAGGAAGCTAATATCCCTAAAATTGCTTTTCTCATTTAGGACGGTCATTATGAGTTTTTGGTGATGCCCTTTGATTTTTGCAATGCATATTCCAACTTTGTAGAGCCTTATGAATCACATATTTAAGTGCCTTCTATGTCATTTTGTCTTGGTATTCTTTGGTGACATCTTGGTATACAAAAAAATATGTGAAACAATTGTGGCACATATAGATTAGGTCTTACAACTCCTCTGTAATTATCATTTTCTCCTCAAACATTCTAAATATTTTGTTGCTCCTTCAAAGGTTGAATATTGGGACACATTTCTAGTGCAGATAGTGATTGTATTGATCCTAAGAAAATTGAGAAAATAAAACACTAGCCTTATCCCAAAACCCTCAAAAGTGTGTGTGGCTTTCTTGGCCCTATAGGTTATCACTAGAGTATTGACCAAAACAAACTATTATTCCTCTCACCATCTTGGTCAAAAACAATGATTTCAGCTGGAATGAGGAGGGTGAACATGGTTTTTAGGCTTTACATGATGTTTCATACCACACTAGGGCTTGCCTTACCTAGATTCAATAGGAATTTTGTTTTCGGATGTGATAATTTGGGAAAAGGAATTAAGGTCATGTCAATGCAAGGGAGACACTTGATTGCCTTCACTAGTAAGTAATTATGTGATGGAAACTTGGGGAAATCCACCTATAATAATTAAACACCGACTACTATTCATGTAGTTGATATCTGTCATAATTATTCGATGGGTATCATATCTAGATTTAAATACAACATTGCGGCTTGAAAATTTTCTAGGAACAAATGATATCATTTCCAAAGTAGTGAAAATGGGTCATAGAAAATGTTAGGTTATGATTATGAGATTATTTAGAAGAAGGTAAGGAAAAATATGATGGGTGATGCTCTTTCCATAAGTGTGATGGGGATGATTCCCTATTTCCCTTGTATTAATTAGTGCCTAAATGACTATAATAAATATGTGAATAATAGTTAGTGGATGCCAAGATCATGAACATGATTTGTTGAACCACACGAACACCTATATTACACTTAGTCGAATGATGAGCTTCACTATAAAGGCCATATTTTTTGGTTTTGGATTCCTCATTTTAAATCAAATTATTGTTTAAATTACACTCCTCTCCCACATTGGGTCATTTTGGGTTATAGAAAACATATGATAGGTTTACACATTCATTCTCTTGGGAAGGCATGCAGAAGGGAATTTACACCTTTGTGGTCAAATATGACACTCACCAAAAACACATAATGGAAACATTCATGCTTCTAGGAGAATCAAAACCCTTACTCATTATTTCCACTATGTGGGTTGACATTTCTATGAATTTCATTGTGTTGTTACCAAAATCATTTAAGAAATAAGTGATAATGGTAATTGTGGATCAACTTTCCAAATATTCTCATTTTTGTGCTTTACAACACCCATTCAAGGTCTGCATAATAGCATAAGTCTTCACAAAAAATATTTTTAATTGAATGGTAGAACTAAATCTATCTTCACTGATTGTGATCCCACCTTCACTAGAAATTTTTGGCAAGAGTTATTTTGGATTGAAGGCACTCAATTGAATCTCAACAAAACATGTCACCTGCAAACCAGTGGCCAAAGAAAGGTAGTCAATAAATGTTTGGAAGCTTATTTACTTTGTTTTTCTTCAAAAAAGGAAGCCTATTGGGTTAGGTGCTTACCCTTGGCTAAATGGTGGTGTAATACTACCTATCATGATGCTACTAAAATGACCCCCTTTAAGACATGTTATGGGGAACCAACCCCATAAATTATTGTGTACTTGCTAGGTCTATCTAAGGTTCAGGAGGTGGACAACACCTTACAACCCATGTTGACTTTATTTGTGACTCAAATATAAAATAATAATTTGGTCTTGGCTTAGAATTGCATGAAGCCACAAGTTGATCGCCATTGCTTCTGATGTTGTTTTGACAAAGTGAATCATGTATTATTTTATCTCCAAGTCTATAAATAGATCTCATTGAAAGGGAGGAGCCAGAATTAGATCCCAAGTTCTATGGACTCTATACTATCTTCAAATATATAGGTCCAATGGCTTACAAACTACCTCTTCCTATCCATTCTAAACTCCACCTAATATTTTATGTATTATGCTTGAATAAATTGTATGGATCCAATTTTAGATTTCAAACCAACCTTCTAAAATTGGATAAGGTGGGTTCCATTTAGTTGTAGCTTGAGGTCGTTTTGGACAAATGTGAGTGTTGTCATCACAAGTGCACTAACTAGGAAGTTTTTATCAAATTGAAGGATACATAACCTAAAGTTGTTCCATGAGAACTATTAGAGATATTCCACCAATTTCCTCATCTCTAGCCACGATGGCAAGGCTTCTTTGTAAGTGGGAGGGCATGTTAGCATCCCACTCTAATTCCTCTAGTTAGTGGAATAGGTTATTAATTAATGTATTGAGGGACATATTATTAAATAAAGCCATATAAGGTAGTAGAATGTGAAATATATAAATGTATGTGGCCTTATTAAATAAGCTCCACTAATTAGTGGTTCAATTTAGGTTTTAACCATGTACAATTAATTGATGCAAAAGGATTCTTAACAAAGCAGAAAATATGCAATATCAAAAACAGACATTAGCCACATTCTCTGCATCCTTCATCTCCCAATCGTTGTAGGTAATGATACATATATTTTCCTGATTGAGGATGCAATCTATCTCCTGCAAGGAATGAATTTAACCTTCTAAATGAATATTTATCCTAGTGGCTCTTTTCTCCCCTTCCTCTCATCATTACTTTGATATTTAGTCATCATCACAGACGTCTGTAGTAGTGCATGTATTTGAAAGTTATGCATCTCTAACATTTTTAGGAATCTAATATCTATAATGCCAAATGGTAGCAATCAAGCTAAAATGAATTTTGATTGAAGAATTCCAATTGTTCTTCTTTCCCTGGCCATTATATAAGTATCATCTTTTGCTAGTTTATGTGCTTATTGTTGATGTTGCACGTTGGGGATCTAAAGGACTTGCAAATCATCTCTTCTCAGAGAAGCAACATTGCTTGATGTGTGGTTACACCCTGCATAATATAGTGATTGACTAACATGAGAAGTTTTCTGCAACCAAAGAGAAAAGAGGATGCCATATCTAAACAAAAGGCATTCCTATTTATAGCTAGTAAATCCTTCTTTGATGCTTGTACCAAAGTAAGGAGGTTGCTTGAATTTCACACATTGACTGGATAACCTCCTTTCTCAACTCAAATATAAAAGGTCCAAGGTCCATGTTGAGAATGAAGTTGTCACTTTACTAGTATAGTTAAACCTCCAAAAAATGTAGACATAATGTGCACTTTATATTTCTACTCTATACTCAGTGCATTGAAGCGAAAGTTATCTTACCAACATTAAGAAATGCATACTCAAATTAATGTAATTTGAGTATATTAATCACACTAATATCTTATAGGTTATTGTACATCAATATATAAATGTTGTGACAACCCATTTTGATAAAACACCCTCTTGTAAATATTCATGAATGATAACTTTGTAATGAAATGGTTAAACTTAAATGGATTGGCTGAGAATTGGGGCACAAGTTTAGAGTTTTGGACTCGAAGGAGGTTTCCTGGGGAATTGGGAAAATTTCTTTTTAATGGAAGCCAAGGTTGAGTTGGTAAGAATTGAATGAAATGACGGTTAATATTAGGAATATTATTGATCCAAAAATGGATCCTGGATAAACCTCTAAGTCTAAAAGACTTCATGCAAGAGGTAAAAGGTGCCAAATGGCACAAATCCTTTGTAAATCAGAGGAAAATGAAAATCGTAGGCTGCTCCTGTAAATAGTCTCATTGCAGAGATGTATATCCTCATTCTGAATCCAACACAACTTGAATGGGTGAAAATAGACTTCGGATGAAGGAGTTATTGTAAAATGAAAATTACCCAATGTCCTTAGAAAAGGAGGCAATTTCATTAAAATTTGAACTATATTGAAAATTTTGGTTTTCGTATAGGCTCACGGGCCAATCCACAGCTGACACATGGCAGGCCAGGATTGGGCCACTTGGCCTTGTTTGATTGGTCTAAGAGGAAATATCGCATCACAATTATTTCAAAAGGGAAGGACCTTGGGCCATCAGTGATTGGCGCTTTATCGCATAGCACATATTAATGGGAGGACTTAACAAAGGCCGAGGCCAATGCGACATGTGATCGCCAATTATCAGTGTCGGTGGATCAGGCATCAGCGATATGTATCAGATCGACGTATGTCATAAGGAAAGACTCCCGGGATGATGCGCTTTGGGACTGCGATTGCCGATATCGGCGGATTGCTGTTGGCAATCCCAAAAGGAAAGGCCCTGGGCTGATGTGACTTGCAATTGCGATTGCCGATATTAGCAGATCGCTGTCGGCAAGGACTCCAGTCCTAGTGATATGCGATATGTGATGTAACCCGGACCCGAAAGGGTTCCGGAATGGAAATGTATATAATTACAAATCCGCCCAAAGCCATTTCTTACGTTAATTTCATCATTTTTAATGTATTTCCAAAATACAAAGGGACGGGCCGTTTTGGCATGTGATGTCGACTTGCAAGCGGATCTGATAGGAGAATAAGTGAATTTAAGGACTTTTGAAGTCCGATACATTGAGTTTTGGCAGATTTTCTCTATTTAAAATACATTTTCCTGTGTAAAATAGAAGGCGACTGCGTTTGGGATTTTGAAGGATTTCAAGAGGCTCAAGGCACTCTTATGTTATAGAAATGGTGGCCACCTCCCCTTTTGGCATTAAGAAATGATTGTATAACACTTGGAAGAGGAATTTGAAACAAACAGGCAGTGCATCTTTAGCTTTGAAGCCACAGATAGAGAGCCAAGAAAAGGGGGCAACGCTGAGACAGAACAGAGATAACAAGAAGCAAAAGGAGGCACGAAAATTCGCAGAGGCTGAGAGGAAACACTGAGAGCATAATTGATTCATTCACTTGGAGGTTGAGCTAAGCACTGAGAACACAGAGAGTGGTGAATTCTCAGGTAGCATGATGCTCAGGAGAAGTTTTGAGAAGCTCATGGAGGCCCGTAATGCTCAGTGAATGTGTGGGCAGAGTTGGAGCACTGAGGAACCCATTGGGAGGATCAGTGTGCCAGAGCACTTAACAGAGCAAAGCCACCAGAGGTTGGAGGCAAAGCATAAATACTTCAGTGAAGTATCAAACAACAAAGAGACCTAATGCTCGAGCTGTTGCTGGTGTTGTTTGAGTTGAAGACAAAAGAAGGATTCCAGAGACAATAAACAATTCAGAGGGAGTCAGAGAAACCAAAATCTCAAAGGAGCTCAGAGCACTGACTGAAAGAATTAGTCCAGAGAAGCCTAGATCTGTTTGTAGTTAAAGGATAGTCAGGGGTAAGATGGTATTCTGAGCCCATTGGTTCATTTGTAAACCATATGGAGTTGAGTCACGGACTTGTAAAAGAATTCAGCCATAATCCCAAAGATCCTAATCGAGTTGATTAGAGCTCAAGGATACGTAGCCCAAGATATCAGGGTGAACTCCATATTAATTTGCTGTCTTATGTGTATTGTTTTACTGCTGCCTTATTCACTGTTATATGCATTTTTGTTTATGTTCAAGCACATTTAAATATCAACATACACAACAAATTTTAAAGCACATAATAGCCAACAACAAAAACAAGCATATGCCTATACTTTAAGGCATTTCTTAATTCTGCATTGGTTAATCAAATAGACTTGGGAAAATTCAAGCTTTGGAAGCAGGAGAGGTTCTTGTAAGCTAGACAAGAAGCCTAAGTGCCCCATTTTCAGATCAATTATGGGCTTCCTCAATAGAGGATGGGCCCATACTCCTCTCCCGTGTCTCTTAAATGGTGTGGGAAATCCTACCAAGCAAGTACCAACATCGATTGACAGGGGAGGATGTAGAGCACTAGTGTGGGGACAATACTGGAAAGGGGACATGTAAGAAAAGGTTGAGGAGGCATAGCAGAGTGAGCGAAGAGAGAGGAGAAATTAATTGACACATGGCTAGAAAAAGACTAACTAATGTGCATAGACACAACAAAGGAAGTGAGGGAAAAACAAAAGAAAAGACTCCATAGACGAGGAATAGGTTGTGGGTGCACTCAGTCAGCATGTAGATCATTATTCTAGTGAAGGATTAGAGCCCTATGGATTCCCATTTTTGGGTGGAGGATTTGAATCCTTTAGACTCCTAGTTTGTAGAGTTTTCATTTATGTTTTACCATTTGGTTGTGGTTTTCCAATTGAGAAAGTGAACTTCAGATTCCTGGTCCTAAGTGGAGGCACGGGGATAGTTTTTCCAGGATAAAAGGGTGGAGATGGCGTGGTTTTTGGAGTCAAAGGCCTAAGGGGAGAGTCAAAGGCCTAATCTTAGTCGCGAGTATTTCATACTGAAAGATAAGTTTCCACTTATGTTATTGTAAGCGTGAATATAATGTGAATGAAATATAATGATTACTTGTTGTGGATTAAAATGAATATGTGATTATTAGGGATGTATTCTCCTATATGAGATCAAATGTAATGTGTTGTTATGGTTTTGTCTTACATATGGCATGTATTCTTGTATGGCTTGTGTTTTTGAAAGACAATATTCATGGTTTTGTCTTACATATGGCATGCATAGTGGCTAATTGTGATGAAAATTAGGTCCTTGATTGACATATAATATTATGTGTGTAACCTTATACATCTATATTCAAGATGGAATTAGAGGGTCAAGAATGTGGCAGCGAATAATTTCCCGTCGAGAGAGGCCACAACAGTGAGTGGAGGCCCTGTTTAGGGAGGTCGTCGAATTAAGAGTATGAGTTCCTGGGGGAAGTTCAAGAGTTTTAATTTAAATATATAAAATCTTAGAGAGGGTGAGTTATAAATACACACACACACACATATGTTGGGTTGGGCGTTTATTTAAGCTCATGAGAGATGGCAGTGTGGTCATGTTGGGAGTCCCAACCATATATACTCAGACGTGTGTGTATCTATATATATATATTATATATATATATATATATATATTATAGATATATATATATATATATAATTATGAGGCACAAGATTTGGAGGGATCACCACCAAGGTATAAACAAGGGAGAGTCCCTGATCATATACATGTATGGGCGAATTAATAAATCATGCCTAGAAATTCCAAGTCCTCACCACACTATATAACTAGGAAGTGAAGGCGGGAGTGGATGGAAATTGACACAGGTAAATCCCCATCATATATTGCAGAAAAGTTTATCGTGACCTCATGTTTACAAGGAGGTGTGTAGACTGTGCTCATTTACTCGAGGGGTGGGGCAAGAGATGTCATCCTTATGTCATCTTGACACCTCGGGTCCTCGAACCTTGGAGGGATTGTGGTGTGTACAAAGGAAAGAATTGTCAAGATAACGAGAGTGAAGACAAAAGGTCTCCCTGTCCCATTATGGGAAATTACTGCATTGCATAGTGATTTTAGATCATGACGATACCTAGGCCAAGGGCCACAGTGGCATGGTGACATAGATTTGAGGTGACACGGTGCTCGTAGGGCATGCCACATGGAAGGAAGGAAACAACATGTTGGTGGGCTAAAGGGGCCAAAATGGAGTGACACGTGGTAGTCTGGGTGAACTCCACATAGATGAGATGACATTAGTGTGACATCATCTCGGTCTGATGTCACCTTAGGAATTGACAGGTTTGGTAATGTGCACAACTCAAGGAAGGTAATACAAATGGAGGCCAAGATGGAAAATTAGATGAAACTTAATGGAAATAAAACCATCAATGGATTTCAAGCCTCGAAACCTTAAGAGGATTGGTAGTATGCACATCATGAGGAAGGACGAGGTAGATGTGGCTGAGAGATAGAAGGTCCTTCCATCAACTAATGGGGAGTTAAGTCTGTCTCGCCTTGACCCCTTTTATATGTGCATCGTGCAGTGAAATGGGAAAGCACATTGACATTGAGAACACAATATAACATAAAAGGGGGTGTGATGATGTGGCATGGCCAGGAGGATGTGGCATATTGTGTGGGGACCCTATGTTAATAGGGAAAGTCATGTGGGCCACACGGTGAGCACCACGTGGCATTCATGATGATGTGGAAAAGTTTAATAAGGGCCAAGTTCAAATGACCATAACATTTGAGTTGTAGCTTAGATATTGACAAAATTTATATCGCCAAAAACTTGTCGATGAGCTAGACATAATGGCAATATTAGTTTGTAGTTACGGGGAAGTTGAAATTTGAGGAATTTTTTTATGACCCCATTTCCATGGTAGGGTTATAGAGCTTGGATTAAAATAAAGTAACCCCTTCAGTTCCTAAGAAAGATCTAAGAGGGTGGATAAGGGTGTTACATAATGGTATCAGAGCATAAGATTCAACACTAGACCTATGGAGATGAGCTAGGGCTCTATTAGGTGATAATGTGTGTAAGATATGTTATAGAGTATAGTAGTCATATGGATTGATGATATGCGATACTTATAGCATTTCGATTTGAGATACATATAATACGTGTGTACTAATTATGATATGATCATTATTGTTAATGGACATGCTAACATGAGGTGTGATGCCATTTAGCTAGCCTTCAATTGGAAGACTCATAGTAACAAGCCAATATGATAAGTCATATTATGCACTTATGTTTTGGTTTGTTTAACAATTATGTGGGTGTATTAAAACACATAAGAGGACACTAAGGAATAATAAAAGTGCAAGGGAATGGACAATAAGATGGTGCAATACAACACTAACAAATCTCGACATGGTCAAGAGCAAGAATTAGTCGAGAAGAGAGGAGAGGTAGACTCTCGTAATTTGATGGATACATTGAGAAGTATAAGGGATGGAATGAGGAGTTGCAAGGTTGAAAATGAAAGTCTTGTCATAGCTTAGGAAAAGAAAGCTGAAGTAAATGTGGTCACAGTGAAGAGCGTATCAGATTTGCAGAGACATAAGCAACATGATTTGGGAGGCAGTGACAAGTTCAAGCATAGTTCTTTGGGACAAGAGAGACAAAAATTGAGGATTGTTGGTGCAGAAGGTAGTATATCTAGGAAGAGGCACAAATGGTCTAGTGAAGATACAATGAAGGGAGGTAATCCAATGAGTACTCCATAAAGGAGAATGAGCACCCATGGGCAACAATATAATGCTACTACTAGAAAGCACTATCATGGGAGAAGGAGAGAAAAGGACCACATTCCGGAAGAACTTAAGAAGGCTAAGCCTCCTACTTTTGATGGCAAAGTAAAGAAATTATAATATGTCAAGGCATCGCTACTTGGGATGAAGAATTTTTTTAGAGTTCACAATAACTTTAAAAATATGAAAGCAAAGGTGGCCACTTTCAGCTTTAAGGTCAAGGCTAGCATTTGGTGGGAGGATTTAAAGAATGTGAGGGAATTAGGGAGGAAGAATTGTTTTGGGTGGAATTTGAAGGCCAAGGATTTCTATGAACTGAGGATGGGGTAGATGTTAGATGAGGAATACATAATGAAAATTTTGGAACTATTGAGGTATGTTCCCTACCTTAAGGATGAAAAGGAAAAAAATTAGAGGTATATCAATGGCATACCACAAAATTTCAAGGACCAAATTGAGTTTTATGAGCCCAAAACGCTTGAAGATGCATTCTGAAAGTTGAAATTTTGTTATGATAAATTTAAGTGTAGGCCAAATCATCGTGCTGAATGGAAATTGAAGGGAAGCCTAAAGTTTAAAGGAACAAGGCAGAAGAATTGGAAGCCACATGCTATAGGAAAAGGGGAAAATGAAACCTCTTTCAACCAAACCATACCCCAATATAGATTCAACGCAATTAATAAAGGCCACATTACCCAGCATGCGGTAGATCGAAATAGGGGCTTGAGGGAGAACCTTTGAAATGCTACATATGTGCTGAAAACCACTTAAAGATAGATTCCCACAATGAAAGAGAGATGGGCCGAGAGTGTACACTGCCCAAGTAGCCAAAATAGTTTAGGATGTGGCTCAGAACCTGTTACACATTATTTTGTCATACCTCCTGCACTTCCCTATGACATACCCTGAAGTGCTTGAAACGTGACAATTATGCAGTGGATTCATTCATGTATGCAGCTCAGACCCCTCCTAAGACATTGATTAGAAAATTCCTTGATATTTCCCTGAAGAAATAACTCTAAAAACCCTAAATTGAGAATCATCGCTCTTATGAGGATTAAAACAACGATGGTCACATGTTGCATTGTACTTGAACATCGATGGCATCACTCTGTTCCCTTGCATACCCACGATGATCCCAAAGAGGTAAGTTTCCCAAAGGGGATGAGAAGCTTCATGATCTAGAAGCTTCCACAATGGTGAGCTAGAGTTTTTTTGGCATAGATGAGGTCGAATACTCCCAACTTGGCCTCTTAGTCTTATCCCTATAAGATACCTCATTGAGATGAGGGCCTAATCCTATCTTTGGAGGGGTCCTAACTCCCTTTCCCAACCTATAAATTCATCCTCTCCCATTCCCAAATAGTCAGTCTATGTCTATTTGCACCCTTATGCTAAGATCGTGCCTAAAGGCTATTCATTTGGCTTGGAGAAGGAGTGCTTGGAGAGTTCTTGGCTTGGATTAGGATTACCACTCAAGGAGAGCCTATCAACATCAAGGCTTTAGTTGTAAGCTTCCCTTTATTTTATAATAATACACAACTTCTGGTTCATCTTCCCAAAATGCATATGTTCATGTATCATTTAGCTTGGGATTCATTGATCAGTTAAGTAGGTTTCTATGGATTTTCTATTCATTTTGGCATGCCTTATTGTGTCTTGATCACTTGTGTAGGTACATAAACACTAAGAAAAGCAGGAACAAGCCCGTGATACAAGTGGTTCAGGGTCCTCAACAAAGGAGATCGAAATATCATCAGAATGAGGTAGGTCATCTCTTTTGTTCTTATTTTCAATTGTAACCTAGGAAGATGTCTAGTTGATTGTGACTTCAGTTGCTAGACCCACTCATTGGGATAGAGGGATTGTCTCTGTCCGTAGACAGGATTAACCTTGTCAACAAAATAGTGACTCCGTTGGGGAGGCTATGATCCTTTCCTTCCAATTCTTCACCTTGTCTTTTGATGAGTTTGATCAACCATCCATTCCCAGACTTCATTGTTTGTTTGTAGCTAGTCTCACTTTCTGGTAGATGATTGGAGGTTGTTGATTTGAGTTTTTCTTGAATATTTTGTGTTTTTTCTTTGTTTTTCTCGCCCATCGTGTTTTTTTCCCTCACAATCGTGATGATATCGCGGATGTGTTGATTGCAGTAGCGATGATTGCTGCTTTTCTCTTAATAGGTGCGATGATAGAAAAAGTTAAAGAAATTTAGGGAATGTCTTCTTGTTTTCAGTTCTTTTTGCCTTCTCCTAGTTATTTACTAGTGTGATTTTAGTTGTCTCTTTTCTTGTCTGACTGCAATTACCTCTTAACTTGTCTTAAGTGTGTTTGAAGTTTTATTAGCCTTTTAGGGTTTCTAGGTCTTCTAGGTCATCCTTCATCCGCTTGTTGGTCTTCTCATCGGAGATCAATTACCTGTGTTAAAGATTCTTTTGTGTGTTTGGGCCTCCTTTGCAAACCATTTTTGGTTATTGAGTCTTAATTTGTTTTCATTAATGTCTGATTGAGTAGACATGGTGAAAGTCACTTAAGTTCTATTTGATTAACAATATATTATAAATCGTTTGTCTCATTTGAATCGAAATGAAGTGTTTGCTTTGAGTTTGTGTTTCGAAAATCGAAAGTGAAAGTGTTTATTTTTTAAGTAGTTTTCGAAGCATTTTTTGTTGCATTCAAATCATTAATGTAAAAGAGATTTTCATGTTTGTTGGCTTGCTTGCATTCTCTTTTACTTTTTTGCGCTAGATTACATTGATTGCACTAAAGTGAAAAGAAAAAAATCATCATTATATATTAAGGTAGTTTGGTTAAGGTTTTTGTCTTGACATTTCATTTTCTTATGATATGAAATATCAGATGCATTAATAATTGGTTTGATGCATGATTTGGGTGTTTCTCTCTTGCATATATAACTTTCATCGAATTGAAGGATTTCAATTTCATCATCTAGTTGCATTTTAGGAACAGGTAACATCGTTAAGGCCTTGAAATCGAAACATAATTTCAAGATGAACTTTAAAATCTATCAATTAATATAAGGAGAATTTGAAACATTAACACTCATCCTTAGTGGTCTAGGCTAGAGACGTGTTCTGGTGTCTATAAAACTTAGCAACTGTCGTTCGCTTTTGCATTTGACAGCGCTAGCATGAACTTGTGCTCCCCGTACTGCCGAGTATATAAAGGGAGAACCTCATAGGTTGCAATACTTTATCCATAGGAAGCCGAGTCTGCCACCCTGTAAACATGATACATTGAACACAACATTCAGGGATATTCCTTGCACGTACGTAAAGTCCTTGATAAATTTATTTGTTGAGGTGTCTATTGTAGTTCACGGGTACTTGGTACTCTTTTTGCTTAGAGATACCCGAGTGGTCATTTCGATCTTTTCTGACTCTTTAAATTTGAAAAGATCATTGAGCACTTGTCCTTTAAAGCTCCCTAAACCTACGAGAGCGACTGGAGTGACCTTTTCGTCCTTTTCTCCACTCTTAAAAGATGAAAAGGAAAAGTTTTTGTTTCTAAAAATAACTGCTCATGATAAACATGTACGACCCGTGTAGTTGCTTCTTGGACTAATATTGAGTAATTCATTGTTAATTTTAGGATTGTTAATAAGCCCTCAACGAATTTCCTTTCCTTTCCTGCTCTTGAGAAGAAGTCATCGTGGTTGAACCATTGAGTTCATCTCACAATTCCCCTTCATTGTGTGATACTGAAGGGTCCTCCCAAGGAGTTCATCCAGAGCTTCCTCAGTCACTTGAAGATCAAGGTTTTAAACTTGGGATTGTTCCAAGTATCCAACCTGTGTCTTCTCCTCCACCTCCATTGGATTCTTGGTCACCTCAAGAATCTGATTCTGATACCCCTGATAATCCTATATAGACCCTGAGAGTCCGTAGAGGCTTGTTATTCTTCCATCGAATCTGTTATTTGATTATGTTGTGATATCTCCTCAGCGTCTTTACAATCCTTACAATTGACCTGGTATTCCTTTGGAGTTATCTCCTCACACATCTCATATTCCTCAACACTATCTATTTCCATCTATGCAATCAGAAGGCGAAATACCAACCTCTCCTCAAGGTCATCCGAAAGTTTCTGCAACTCACACTCCTCAAGTGCATGAGGAGCAAGACTATGAATTTCCTCCTGAAGGTTTTCCTTTTGTTGGAAGAACACCATCTCACACGTTCCATGGAACCAGTGGACCTCTCCTTCCACATGGTTATACAACCTTAGATCATTTGGTTTCGGGAACACCCAATGCTTCATCATTATACCAAAATCCTATTCGGTCATCTAATTCCATGCCTACTTATGGTCCGTTCATTCCAAAAGTGACCTCTCAAGTTTCTATACAAACTACTGTCACGTCAGTTCTCGTTCAACCTACGATTCCATCGTAACCTGTATCATCATTTCAACTGACCCAGTGCAACTATCTGTTTCAGGTCATGTTTCAGTTAGTTCTTCCACCCCTCCATCAAGTGGATAGAATGTGCCACCGCCTGGGATGCAAAATCCAAATATTCCTCTTTTGTCAGGTGAAACCAATGTGAGTGGATTACAAACTCACATGGTTGGAGTTAATCAACCTTATTATGGTAGTATTCCTAACATTGTTGGTCCATCTGGGTCGAGTAATATCTAGTACCAGTAGCCTTATATGGCTCATATTCCACTCCAATAGGTTTATGTCCCATATGGTTCACAAGCTTTGGTAAATCCACCTTACATTCCACAAGCAGGAGCTTAAGCCTGGTCAATCCACTATTCCTAGTGGATATGGTCAGATTAAATTTGGAAATTACCAATACCCTCAAGGTATACCCTAGGGAACTGTTCAAAAACCTTTGCAGTAGCAAGGGTAGTCGTTACAACAATAAAGGAAACATTTTCTTTAGCAAGGGAAACCTTTACAACAATATCAACAACCTTTGCAGTAGGAAGGGAAACCTTTGTAGCAGCAAGGGCAACCGTTACAGTAGTAGGGGCAACCTTTGCAATAACAGGGGAAACTTTTACAACAATATAAGAAGCTGTTGTAGCAACAAACTCAGTTTGTTCAACAGTCTACTCAACCTTTATATTTGCAAGGCCAACCTTTGTAGCAGCAAGGTCAACCTTTACAGCAGCAATGTCAACCTTTGCAACAACAAGGTCAATCTCTGCAATAGACTAAATATATACATCCACAAGGTTAGCCCTTGCAAATACAAGGTCAAACCCTGCAACAACATGGTCAATCACTTTATGTCCAGGGTCAATAGGTTCAAAAACCTTATAACCCATATGTCATGTACAATGGTTATCAACAGCCTATGGCAGGTCAACATCAAACCTACCAGGACAAGATCTACCTTATGGTCAAGGTATCCCTTAGTGGGGGAAAAATCAAATCTCATATGGTCAAAATCCTCCGCTATGGGGGAAAAATACTTACCAGCAAGGTTTGAACCCATCGTTTGGGTCTCCTCAAAGGCCCTATATGTCGTTCAATCCAGAATTTCCCTTATTGGCTACATTGGAGTTGCTTGATGTCTCGAGGCTCATGAATGATCCTATTCTTTATTTGCCTTATTGCCCCCCTGCTCCTACCAAAATTCCAAGTGATTTCCCTAAGTTCATAGGAAAGTCTAAGGAGGACCTGCAAGCCCATGTGATGGCATATCACCTTTGGTGCTCCTCCCATTCGTATGTCGACGATTCTATCCATCTTTGCCTCTTTCAGAGAACCCTCATAGGTGCTGCTGCAAAATGGTATATCGATTTGCCCCAAGGTACCTATGCTAACTTCAACTCTTTGCCTATGGCATTCCTCACCCACTTCAAATTGTCGGTTTGATATAAAACTGGCACTCATTTTCTCACATCCCTTAAGCAAGATACCGCAACTTGCATTTTTGATCATATCCATGAATGGAGACATTGGCGTAACCTCATCAAATTCAAGAATGCTGATGAGTTGTTGACTAATTGGTTCACCAAATCATTCTTTAACAAGATTGTTAAGGATATAGCTATGGGTGGATGTGTTACTGAAGAACAAGCTATTTCCCATGCTCAGTATCTAGACTTAGTCTATTCACAATTTGGCACGTTGTATGAGATGTTTCCTGATGCCCCGAGACCATATTTGGATTTGACAGCATCAAAGTCTCCTGATGTACCACCTGTTGATGGTGTAATTGGTTTCGTGTCTCAGACTTCCACGAAAGCTTTCTCGAAGCAGAAATCTATTTCAAACACTTGTTCTAATAATCCTTTGAAAAATTCATCAAGTCCTGGTAAAACCTTTGAGGTACATGCTGTTCAGTCTACTACAAAAGATAAGGCCTCTAAAGGTAAGAAAAAGGACAAAGGTAAAGCTAAATTCTATGCCCCAAAATAGGATCCACCCAAATCATCTACTGATGATGCTTTTGAGAGGAAGCCAAAATATCCTTGCCTCATCTATGAGGAAGATCATTACACCAAAGATTTTCCCCGTCGTTCTAAAGTTAACCGCTTATTGAAAGGGACTTCGACTGTTTTAAAATTAGAACCTTTTCCATCTGTTAGCACCCAAATCCGCCTTAGGCTGAAGGACGACAAAATTCAGGGTAACCACAAACCACGCTCAGTCTGGTAGCTAGCCCTACCAGAATAGGAGAGGGATCTCTCCGAGTCACACTTAGTGAATAGATAGACGAAATGGTCTGAGATGACTTACAGTGAAATATTGATCTTAGGCTATTAAGTAATTATGCATACAAGAAACAATTTTTTATGAATGAATCAGTTTCTGGGATGGTATGGGACCAACGGACAGCAATGAGCAGAGAATTTAATACAAAGGCACATATTATCTCGTGAGGAAAGATAGGCAGAAAGGCTAACAATTTAGTTTGAAATAACGTGGAATGGAGAGATTGCTTAGGAGGGTGAAAAGGGCATAAGTACATGAATCCTTTTCAACAGAAGAGAAACACACAATGTGAAACTTTCCCACAGGCAGAGCAATAAAAATAAATTCTACCTTATCTAACTCAGAAAATTTCACTGGAAATGAATATGAATGAACTATGAAACATAACGAGATACATATGAAACATAAGGAAAAACACATTTTCTACACTCACAACCACATGAATCTCATGAAACAGAGCCTCTGCCTTTCATTAATTCTCTGTCAAAATATACAATGAAGAAACATAGTTTCTTTCCCACAGTCTCCCAGAAATTACAAGCCAACCAACCCTTTGCAAATGGTTTGCATACAATAAATAGAACATGCCATGAGGAGATAGAACGACCAAGGGTTGGGGAGTTTCTTGAATCATTAAAAAATGGAGATGGAAAGCCAACCATTAGCTACAGGTGCAGCGTTACAAAAATGACAAATGGCTTTGGGTGACCATTTTCCTTCCTTTTCCACTTGGATAGAAGCCAAACTCTTTAAATTTTGCCTTAGTTGCCGAAAAAAATGAAATGTAGATGAGTGGGCCCACTTGGAGAAAGTCGTGAATCGAAATTTCGCGAAATGGAGGTGAATTTGGCCTTTTTCCCTATATGCGTCGCGCCCAATTCTATATGCACCGCACCACTTTAGAGGCTATTTTGAGGCACCTGTAGGAGTCCAAAATGTGCTCAAGTGTGCTTGTTGGAAAGCCTAGCTTGTCTACTTTCCAACCCAAGTGGAATTTCTGAATCTGGTGCTTATTTTCCCCTCCAAATCTTCATTCTCCCAAGACTGCTTCCTGTGTGTCAAAATAGGGGCAGAGAGGTCATTTTTTGGGTGTTTTTGGCTTCCTGGAGACTAAAATCATGCCCAAATTTCTTGTCCAAGCACCAGTAGTCGTGATTTTGCATGCTGAATCCAAAAATTCAATCCATTTCCAATTTGGAGCTCCCAACCCTAAGCACCGCGCCAGTGGCGCGGCGCACAGGGAGAAAAAACCTGTGTTGTGACCAAAAAATTGCCATGTCACCAAAATTGCCCCAAATTTCTTGAAATTTGGGCTGGAGGTTCTCTAAGAGGCACTATGCTAGGCCATAGAGGCTTCAGTGAAGATTCGAAGCCGATCTTGCTCTTTTTGCCTCTTTTGCCTCTTTGTTGCTTTGCTCAATTTTGCCTTCAAGCTCCTTATCCGAGCCTTCGCACTCATGTTTCGTGCCCTGTAATGATAAACCATCCTCCTCAGTATGGTTTTGTCTCTGTCAGCTTTCTCCAGCAGTCTCTCAAGATGGATGTTGATCCGCTCGAGCCAAGACTCACAGTCATTGTTAATCTCTTGCTCCAAGGTAGTGAGCTCGATCCTCCTTTGTTGGGCAGCTTGTCGATTCTCACGGATGCTTTGCAGCTCCATGATCTCATGCTGGTCCTCAAGCTATTTGTTCCTCTGTTCCAAATACCTGATGATCCATTTGGCCCTCTCCAAATTGAGTGAGAAGTCTTGGATCTCCATGTTTTTCTCCTGAATGGTCATCCTAAGTTTGGCACTCTCCACATCTGCATCATTACCCTGAATAAGGATGAAGTCAGCCTCCTATTCGCCTGATGGCCCCTCCCCATGCATGGACCTCTTGCCCTTGTCCTGTACCTGTGTCGTCGATGCCGGAAGCCAAGCCCCTTCCACCCCGGGTGGAGATAACACTCACTTTGCTGTTGCAAACAAGTGCCTACTGCCTCTCTGATATGTAACAAACACTGGCATAGTAGTGGTCTCATGGCGCTCATACTGATGAGAAGGACCACCTATCTCATGCTCTGCCTCTGATAGTACCTATGAAGTGCTGAAGAGGTCACAGGAGATGAAGTCCTCCCAAGCAATGCCGTGCAATCCCAACTGATGATCCACCAAAATCTGGATAAGAGCAAAGTGATAAACACTGTTAAGTTGCTGCTGAGGGGTCTTATGATGCATGAAGGTGTTCATCCTCTCATAGGAGGTTCATCATCCGCACCCTGGTAAAGTGCATGAGCAACCTGATGTGATAAGAATAAAGATGAGAGAACCTCCCCTCACAGCTGAAGTATTTCATGATCAATTTCATGAGTGGAGCATACTCAGCTTTCAAATATCTGAATGGAAAGACTCTTGTGAGATGCCTCAAGAATCTGGCCTTAATGTAAGGCTCATAGTGTTGCCTATCCACCTTCTTTTTCTTGTGCCATTGTTCTCCAACATTCGGTATGTCGGTTGCCACTGATATAGTTTTGGGTGTCAATGTGAAGGTGACCCTGGCCAAGATAGACTGACCTCCATGTAGGTGAAGCACAAAAAGACGGGCCAACTCATGATGAACTCTAACATTAGCCACCCTTTGACAAAATTCAAAACATGATAGATGCTGGAAACATGACATGGCACGAGGGCAGGCCTACAATTCAGTGAGGGTAGGTTGCTCATCCCTAACATGTTTGCCACTCTTGTGATGTCTCCTGGGAGCCTGTTCTTCCAAGGATGAATCACTTTGTGTCTCCATCTCGTACTCTGATGAATGCTCTGATGCCATGACTGTTGTGTGTACTATACTTGGGCTGCCCTTTGATGATGGTGTGAAACTAGGTGTTGTTGTGATATTTGCCACCAAGGGGAATGATGAAACAAGGGAGTATTAGGAAGGGAGTAATATGATGGGAATAGGGGTTATGGGGAGAAGTTTGTTTAGGGATATGTAGGGGGTTTGGGTATTTTATAGGGTAGGGTTTTGAGGTGTTATGTTGACAAATAAGAGGAGGGGATAGGGAATAGGGTTTGGTAGTGTTTTAGGGTAGGGATAATAGGAAAAATGAGAAAGGGGGATAGGGAAAAATGGCAAGCATGGGAAAAAAGAGGAGTGAAAATGGAACCTTGGCACTAATACCATTGCAACCCTAGCCACCATAGTTTTGATGTTTTTTGAGTGGTTGGTTTTATGAGTTTTGTGGCAATTAAACACAGCCAAGAACCACCATATCATTCATAAAGTTTGAAGATCAAGCCGTGATATAGAGCCTACCTATCAATTTGAGGGGTTTCACAAGCAATTTGAGGAAATTTGGCACGATTTCAGCCCTTTGTGGGTGTGCGCCACGCGCCAAACCCAGTGCGTCGTGCCCTGGGTGGGCACCACACCTGTTGAAAACTTGCAATGTGGGGTGGCTCTGTGTGTGCCACGCCCTGTGTGTGCGCTGCGCCCCTCTATGTATGTGCCGAGCCCTGTGTGTGCGCTGCGCCCCTCTGTGTATGCGTCGCGCCCTAGAAACTGCCTCCAACTTCATTCCAAACACGCACTTTACCTCTCAAACACCTTGCTATGTTTCTCAATAACCTTGATTAACACAATGACTTTGATTTTGGTGGAAACTTGTATATAAAGGCTTTGAAGTCATGGGTTTAGTCTTTTCCTCTTCAAAAACCCATTTTGCTAATTTTGTGTTTTGACACTTTTTCACTGACTTAAAGCAGCACTGAATTTCACTTTTCCCTTTGAAATTTTAGCTCAAATGATGAAATTTTCGGCACTCTTTGCAGGGATTGCATGACAGGGCATTTGGCCATGGAAACCATGACTGCACTTGAAGAAATCAACTGACGACTTTTTGAAAATTTTATCACAAATGACATTGTTTGAATTTTCTTCAAAACAGAGTTTTGAAGAACAGTCGAAGTCTATCAACATGACGAAGAAACTCTCTGAATCATAACTTTGTAAGGGCCTCACTCTGTCCTGCATGGCTTTATCGGATATGTTTAAAGACCAAATTGATTAATCCCTAGACCTAATGATCGAAAATGACTTTTGTCCATTAAAGGACCAGACCTTGACTGTCATGAACTTTGGTGATCATTGACAAAAGACCTATGCCAGCAGGAGCCAGACATGAGGGGAAATGACTAGAATGACCTTTTCCATCAGATTATGGCATGCCCCTAGCAGAATGTAGCTGAGTGAATGGAGCAGGACTCCTATAAATGAAATGCATAAAGAGTTTTGATCTCTGACGGAGGACTGACGAGACTAACTCTAACAGTTAGAAGAGGAGGAAGAAGATGAACTATATTACACCAACCCCCACCCAATCTACACTTTGGACATTATTACAGGAGGGGGGCTGTTGAGAAATCAATGCTATTAGGATTAGGGTTAGATTTCTCTTTCTTGATAATTACTTGTGAATTATGTTGGATTCTTTTACTTATTTGTTATATTATCTTTCATCAAGCAATTACCAAATTATGTGTGCATGAAGATCACAAAAACACAAGAAATAATATGTTGGCGCTCTGCTAGGGAAAAACCCCTATCTAGGGGAAAACCCAGTCAAAATATATTCCTTTAATAGTTTTCCTTGAGACTCTTCTATCTAGATAAAGACCTCCTCCAAACCAAGCCAACCTTTCCTTATTCTATCCAACCTTCGACCTAGAAGTAGCAACACTTTGACCCTAACAACTTTGACTTGACAGCTTCTGACATCAGTAGCAACTTCGACCTTGACTAGGAGACTTTGATCTCCTAAACCAACCCACATGGGAGAGAGAGAGAGAGAGGCACCAAAATTTTGATTTTCTTCTTCCCTTCCACCTTAATCAAACTCGCACTCCTTTTGGACCCTTCCTTCAACTTCACACTTCTTCCCAGCTTCCAGCATCCAACTTCCAAAGATAGAACTATGCTTGAGACAGTGAGATGCTCAAATGAAGTCAAATTGCCTTGTATATATAGCCTTGCAATGAGGTCGAATTTCCTTCCTTGAGGCCGACTTGATCTTCATGAGGCCAACTTGGTGTGGAGGTTACATGATTTATTTTTTACTCAAAATAAGTCTTTTTACATCCTTCAAAAGCCCAAGAAGGGTCTAATAAAATATACTATGACTCTATTGACTCTTTATTATCCTAGGAGTCCTCAATGGGGACTTTGACTAATAAAATAATGACCCAACCATGAAATCCATGCTTTAATAAGTCATTTTAACAATAATACAAATTCTTTTCACATATACATTTTATGAAGACCGAACCTAGTTACATTTTTCAACACTCCCTCTTAACTAGGGAGGTATTCATACGGAAGATCTCAAACTATATGAACTATGAAGAGTTTAGGCACTGCAATGCCATGAACTAGATTCCTAACTAGGGAAATCTATCCAAGGTCTCCCAACATTTTAGGCACCACAATGCCACAGACTAGATTCCTGACCAGGGCAATCTATCCAAGTGGGACTAAGATGGACTAAAGCTTTCAACCTCTATAGGTACCATCATGCTTACTTGCTAACCATCAACCCCGGGATCTAGGTGTGTATCTGAAGTTAGAGCTCCATGACCAATGCCACCCTCCCTACTTCGGGAACTAGACATCAACACATAGTGTCAGCCAGATGTACGCCCAGGTAATGTGTCTCACACACAAGGTCTAAAAAAATCTCTTCAAAACTTTTATCATCATCAATAAAATCACTAATATCAACTAAATGAAGCATCATTCTAAGATACTCAAACTTCTTATTAGGAAGAGGCCTTTTTAGTATATCAAATACCTGATCGTTTGTTGGGACATATTGTATCTTCATGATCTCATCCTGTACCAAGTTCCTAATATAGTGTAACTTATTGTTGATATGATTTGTCCTAGCATGAAACACAAAATCTCCATACAGCTTGATACAACTTTGATTATCACAATTAATCATAATATGACCTAGAGGCTTCTTGAACAAATCTGTCATAAACTTCCTCAAGCATACAATGTCCTTTCCTACTTCACATGCAGTCATGTACTCTTCTTCAACACTACTCAAAGAAACAAGATCTTGCTTTCTACTCATTCATGAGATCATGGCAGATCCCAAACTAAAGTATCCTCTGGTAGTGCTTCTTCCATCAGTCTCACTACCACCCCATTCTGAATTTGTGAAGCCAGTCAACTTCACTTCCTTGCTATTGTACTTTAGGCAGTGATTTATCATACCATGAAGATATCTCAATATATTATTGGCAGCTATCCAATGATCATAACAAGGCTCCAACTGAAACTGGCTGAGGATGTTCATATCAAAAATATATCTAGCCTAGTATTTACCAGATACATCAAAAAACCTACCAACTCACAATAGGAGGAAGGATCCACAAGACTTGAGTCGGAGCTCCTCAATTTCTTGAGATTGGTGATCATAGGATTAATCATGGGCTTGGAATCCATCATCCCAAATTTTTGCAACAACTTGATGATGTACTTTCCTTGCCCTAAATATATCTCCCCATGATTTTTCCATACTTCCATACCTCGGTAATAGTGCATCAATCCTAGATCCTGCATCTCAAATTCAACTACCAACATCTTCTTACATTCTTGTATTCTTCTCTCCACACCTGTGATAAATAGATCATCTGCATGCAATAGAATAATGGTTGGCTCATTATTCACAATGTTGATGTAGAGATTAGGATCAACAGAACTCTTCACAAACCCCATTCTCATAAGGTATGAAACCATTCTTGCATACCATGCCCTAGGAGCTTGCTTCAAACCATACAGGGCCTTCTTGAGTCTACAGACATGAGTGTCCCTGCTATTTTCTTCAAAGCCTTCGGGTTGCTCAATTTATACTTCCTTATCGATGGTCCCATTCATAAATGTTGTCTTCATGTCCATTTGATGGATCTTCCATCCCATTGTAGCAGCCAACAAAACCAAAGATCTAATGGTAGTATACCTTGCAGTGGGTGCAAAGGTTTCTTCATAATCTATGCCTTCCTTTTGAGAGAAACCCATTGCAACAAATATGGCCTTGTATTTATCTATGCTTCCATAAATAACATGTTTTATCTTGTAGATCTATTTTTAGGTGACCAATCGATTTGTCACTAGGTCTAGGAATGATTTCCCAAACCCCATTCTTCATGATCGATTGATATTCTTGCTACATAGATTTCTTCCATACTTCTTGATGAGTTGCTTCTTAAAATGTAGATGGTTATGCTTCAATTATTCTTGTCATATATGCAACATATCCAGAATATCTCTTTGGCCTTTTGCTTTCCCTGAAGGTTCCTTTTGTAGCTCCATGCCATTCAACATCTTCAAGAATTGTTTTTAACCAATTTTGCCTCCTCCTTGTGATCGATATGACCACAACTTGAATAAGATCACTTGGTCCTTCTTCTTCCTCTTCAATTGTAGAAGGGTTGTCGGGTTGTAATTCTTCTTCTTCAAATATGGGTAGATCTTCTTCATCAGAACGAATAGGAATATCCTTCAATCTTTTGTAGGCTTGATTCTCATCAAATATAATGTCCCTTCTTACTTCAATGTGTCTCCCTTCCTTGATGTAGATTCCATATGCCTTTGAAGAGAGACTATAGCCAACGAAGATCCCTTTGATGCTTGTAGAATCCAACTTCTTTCCTTTGTCCTTTGGAACATGGACATATGCAGGACTCCCGAAGATTCAGAAATGGTCCACACTTGGCTTCTTTCTTGTGAACGATTCCTCAGGTGTCATATTATTGAGAATTCCCTGAGGACTTCTATTTTGAACATATACGACTATCATTGTTGCTTCTCCCCATAGAAAATTTGGAAAATATTGATCAAGTAGCATCGTTCGTACACCTTCTTCAATTGTCCTATTATTTCTTTTGGCCACTCCATTTTGTTCGGGATAGTAGGGAACAATAAGCTCCCTCTTAATTCCTGCCTCTTTACAATATGCAATTCATTCTTTAGAATTGTATTCCCAACCATTGTCAGATTTCAGAGTTTTTTATCTTTCTTTTAGCTATGGTTTCCACTTATCTAAACTCCTTGAATTTATCAAATACTTTATCCTTCTTCTTGAGAATATAGAACCATGTCTTTCTAGAGTGATCATCAATAAATGTTACATAGTAAAGATGACCTCTAAGTGATTTGTCAGACATGGGCCCACACACATCAGAATGTATGAGGTATAATATTTCTTTAGACCTTGTTTCACTATTTGAAAATGGTTTTATTGTATGTTTTCCCAAAGAGCATCCTTTGCAAACTCCTTCACAATCTTCTTTGATATCGGGGATGCCATGAACTAGATGTTTAAAAGTAGGAATGAACTTCCTTCATGAACTCTAATGACCCTAGCTTTATCAATACTAGAATCTTTTTCCTAGAATAAGACCTTTCCATCAACAAAAGCAACTCTATCCCCTTTATCTTCTAAGAAATTAATTGAAAGCAAATTCTTTTTCAAACCTAGACATATATTATGTTGTTGAGATGTAGTTTTTCTCCATTCTGCAGCTTCAAAGATGTTGATCCCAAGCCTCTAACATCATAAATTTTGTTGTCTCCCAAATCCACTGCATGAGAGGATGGTTCCTTTGATATAGTTTGTAGTTGCTTACTTTCCTTTATCATATGCCTTGATGCTCCACTATCAATGATCCATGCATTATCATCATTGAGGGATCAAGTACGTGCAACTAAGAACCCTTGACTTATGATTTTGTTGAATAAGTAGTAGACAATCTTCTTGATCCATTTTCTTGTAGAAGTGAAACCCATTCTTATAATAGAGGGAGTAATAATTTCCTTTAAGCCAATAAAGTGATATTCAATATTCTTCGACCTTAGCTTTGATACCGTGTTGAGAAATCAATGCTAGTAGGATTAGGGTTAGATTTCTCTTTCTTGATAATTACTTGTGAATTATGTTGGCCTCTTTTACTTATTTGTTATATTATATTTCATCAAGCAATTACCAAATTATGTGTGCATGAAGATCACAAAAACTGTTGAAATGTGGCAACAAGAATATTCCAATTTTAATTTGTCCTTGAATTAAAATTCGAATTTAGTCTCACCAACTGTTTGAAAAATAATCAATTAATTCATCTTGGATTAATTAGTTGGAGAAATTCAAGCTATAAGTCTTTGTGAAGTCATGCAACAGTTATTCCTTAAATTAAGGAAGTTATCCCTTAATTAAGGAGATAAAGATGAGTTATAATTGAGTTGTAATTAGTTGGCTCAGTTAACTAGGTTATGTCCAGTTAAATTAGTTCCAAACAGCTTGAGGAACTAATTGTGAGTTCAGTCAGTTAATGCATGCATGCACCAAACTAGTGTACTCCAGATAATTGAAGATTCTCTCATAAATAACTCATGCATGTCTATTCAAAGAAAGACCCAGTTGAGATTAAAGACAAGGACGGTGTACTATCAGTTGCTAGAATTTTCCTATAAGGAAAAATCTTGCATGCAGAAGGAATTCATTCCTTGAGATTTGTGCAGTTTTACAGTGTGTTGGAGCAGTGTGTGAGATCAGTGTCACACAAGGTTATAGCTGGATCACCCAGGGAAAACTGCGCAAGGAAATAGGAGCTTGGAGGGAAGAGAGAAGGCTTTATGAGCAGTCTATTTTGTCTGTGAGCGACAATGAGGGATTGTACTGAGAGCTGGATAGCTGTGAGAGCTAAAGCTGTGTGTAATCCTGAGATATTTTCACTTGTATGATAATACAGATAGTGGGGTTTTTAGCTGAGGCTTTCCCCTCAATATTCTTCTGTGTTTCATGTGTATTGATTCTTCTTCTGGTTATATGTGTTATGCTTGATCTTGCTCAAATCTATTAAGCTTCCGCAAGTTTGATTGTAGAAGTAGATTGAAGTATTTTGATTTAGTTATATTGCATTATCAGGTTAATTTACAGTGAGAATTTCTACGTATATCAGAGCTAGCTGATCTATAGAGAAATTTTAACATGGTATCAGAGAAAAGGTTATCAAAGCAGTAAACATTATACAGAGAGGAGAATTCGAAGTTTGAAGTTCGGGATTGTAGGTACAAATGGAATTCATCTCATACTTCAGGTTGGTCAATGGCGTTCTATGGCTTGAGACTCAAGTATGCCTTGGAAGGTAGTTCGAATTACATAGCATGGAAGGATAGAATCGAAGAGGTATTAGAAGACAATGGTTTGAAGGATTTCATTGATCAAGAAATCCTCAAGCCAGCTGCAACTAATGCACAAGAATTGGTTGAATGGAAGAAGTGTGTAGCGAAGGCAAGACAGATTCTTCTGGAGGGAGTTCGAGACCACATTGTCTCGAGTCTCCATGGAAAGGAGACTCTGTTTTCAATGTGGAAGACATTGAAGGACCTTTATCAAAATAGTAGTGACCAGAGGAAACTGGCGCTCAAGGATAAGCTTCAGAAAATCAAGATGGAGAAGGGCGATACTATTTCTACATATCTGAACAAGCTCACCACCTACAGATATGAGCTTGGTAGTGTGGGAATAACTACTGTCGATGATGATATGGTGAGCCTTGCTCTCCTCAGTCTTCTAAAGACCTGGAATAGCTACCACGACTCTGTGAATGGAAGGGAGAAACTGTTGGATTGGGAACAACTATGGTCGGATCTCATATAGGAGGAGATCAGGAGGAGCACTCAGGATGGTTCTTCATCAAAGAATGATGATGAAGAAAATATGGCCTTAGCAAGTAAGGCAAGGAAAGCGAAAGGGAAGGCTTCCCATTCCAAATCTAATTCTTCCCAGGGAGGGAAGAAGGGTGACAAATCTAAAGTGAGATGCTTTAATTGTCATGAGATGGGACATTATGCAACTAATTTACCATTGAAGAAGTCCAAGAAGGGATCCACAAAAGGATCGGAATGTGAGGCATTAGCCTCTCAGTTCGAAATGGATTTCACCCTCATCGCATGCATGGTTTCATCGATGGTGGGTTGTGTTTGGTATCTTGACAGTGGAGCCTCTTTCCACATGACCGACGGTAAAAGTTTATTCGGTACCTTGGAGGAGAAAGACCTCAAGATGCACATAGAGATGGGTGACAACGAGAAGTACAATGTTTTAGGAGTGGGCACGGTTACTTTTCAGAGAGCATGGAGTTCCTCTCACCTTGACTGATGTGAAGTATGTGCCTGGATTGAAGAAGAACTTGGTCTCGGTTGCAATATTGGAGGAAAAAGGCTACGATGTTGTCTTCAGTAAAGGAAAGGCGTTCCTAAGACACATAGCCACAGGACAGACCAAGAGGATCAGGATTCGAGTGAAGAATCTCTATAAATTAGAGGTAGATGATTGTGCTGCATTGAGTTCGAAAGTAGAATTGGTGCAAAGCCAAGACATTGGCGAGTTATGGCATAGGTGGTTGGGCCATTTGTATCATGGGGCCTTGAAGATAATGCAGTACATATCTATCGGACATCCCAAAGGTAAACTTGAGCAAGTTGACACATGCAAAGGTTGTACCTTGGGAAAGTACACCAAGTCTTCCTTTCATGATTAAGACAGTCGAGCAGAAGCGATCTTAGAGTGAGTTCATACTGATTTGTGGACCATTCTAGATGGCATCCACCGCGAAGCAAAGGTATTATGTGATTTTCATTGATCAGGGAAGAAGATCAAGGCCTTGAGAAGCGACATTGGTGGAGAATTTGTCTCTCAAGAGTTTAAGGACTTCTGCGCAACGGAAGGAATTAAACGGGAGTTGATGGCACCTCATAACCCACAACAGAATGGGGTGGCCGAAAGGAAGAACAGAACGATTGTAGGGGAAGCACAAGCGATGCTGCATGACCAAGGGCTACCACTTCATTTGTGGGCTGAGGCATGCAACACAATGGTCTATTTGCATAATAGAAGCCTGCATCGCATACTTGGGATGAAAACACCAGAGGAAGCTTTCTCTAGTAAGAGACCAGATGTGGGTAACTTCGGGACCTTTAGCTCATCGGTATATTTCCATGTGACAAAGGATGCACGGAAGAAGCTTGAGTCAAAAACTGAATTGGGGATACTTGTGGGGTACACTGATACACCCCACAACTATTGGGTGTACTTCCCTACCAATCGGTGGACAATGGTTCGCATAGATCTTAAGTTTGATGAGCAGAAGGCCATGAGAGTTTCCCTTGAGAGGGAGCACCAGCTACGAACTGTTAGTTCCTAAGGAGGAGAAGCCTCAGACTGATGTGGAGCAGTCACATGCAGAGGTTCTAGGAGTGGAGACATCCACTCAAGCAGAGTCTTCCAAAGATGGACGGAAGCGCACAAGAGATGCTGACAGATTGTTGTCGGATGCGAGAGAAAATGTGGGAGAACCATCTTCTCAGCGCAGAAAAAGGAGGTCACCTGATAGGTACACTGGATACATGGCCCTTGTTGGGGAATGTATTGAGACTAAGCCATATTCCTTTCAGGAAGAAATGCAACAGCCGATTTGGGTTGATGTTATGGTGGAGGAGTATGACTCCATAGTTCGGAACAGTGTTTGGGATGTGGTTCCAAGACCAGAGAACAAGTCAATTGTGAGTTCCCATTGGCTTTACAAGGTAAAGCAAGCTGCTGATGGTAATGTGGAGAAGCATAAGGCAAGATTTGTTGCCCGTGGCTTTTCTCAAATTGAGGGGATTGACTATGATGAGACTTTTGCACCTGTTGCAAGGTACTCATCTATTAGATCGATGTTGGCACTATCAGCATAGATGGGTTGGAAGATCCATCAAATGGATGTGAAGACTGCATTCCTCAATGGAAAGATTGAGGAAGAGGTGTACATAGAGCAGCCGAAAGGTTTTGAGACCTTCGATCCTAAGTCGCATGTGTGTTGACTCAAGAGAGCTTTGTACAGGTTGAAGCAAGCACCTCGTGCTTGGTACACCAAGATAGACAACTACTTCACCATGTTAGGCTTCACAAAGAGTGAAGCGGATGCGAACTTATACCACATCATGGTAGAAGTTAAGCCATTGATCATTGTACTTTATGTTGATGATCTCATATTGACAGGTGATGATCAGTTGATCATGTCTTGCAAGGAGGACCATGCAAGAGAATTCGAGATGGAAGACATGGGTCTCATGCATTACTTCCTTGGCATGGAAGTGTGGTAGAAGGATGGGGAGTTGTTTGTGTCTTAAGGCAAGTATGCCAATGAGATACTCAGGAGATTCCATGGAGAAGTGCAAGCCCATGCAGACTCCTCTAGCAGGTAACTGGAGGAAAGAGGATGCTACTTCAGGAGAAGTAGTAGAGGCTATTGTGTACAGCCAGCTTGTGGGTTCACTGATGTACTTAGTGAACACACGACTAGATTTGTGCTATGCGGTGAAGCAACTGAGTCAAGCTATGGTTCAGCCTACCAAGATGTTTTGGAAGGCGGCAAAGCATGTATTGAGATACCTCAAAGGCACATCTCAGTATGGATTATGGTACAGACGAACAGAGGGAGTTAAGCTATAGGGCTTCACCGATGCAGATTGGGTAGGGAGTCCATCAGATAGGAAGAGCACATCAGGTGGAATTTTCAACCTTGGGTCGGCGACAGTTTCTTGGTATAGCAGGAAACAAGGTTGTTGCACTCAACACGGCAGAGGCCGAATACATGGTTGCAAGTTAGGCAGCATGTGAGGACAGATGGATGCGGAAAATTTTAGTTGGTTT
>APFE030016118.1:63930-97221 GCA_000404065.3 Pinus taeda | reverse complement strand
CATTTACAAATAATATAATTTTATATATACATTATTTTTATTTTACAAATAACATTATTTCTATTTTACAAATAATATAATTTTACACATACATTATTTTCATTTAGTAATAAAATGTGGTTTATGTAATGATAAAATCATTCTAAATAAATTAGAAAGTTTGTGAAATATGTTGTTTTAAAAGCAAATATATTTCTTTACATAATTTGAAAATAATTTAAATGCAATGAAAAAAGAAATGGCGGAAAGAACAAAATTATTGAGCATTCATTACAAAAATAAAATGATCATTCACTAAGATGGTTGAGCTTAAATTCAAACCTTAAAAACAGATACGTGAAGAAAATAGTAAAAGGACTCCCCAACAAAACCAAGTGATCCCCAAAACCCCAGCACCATGATATATATTGTATATTAAATTATAGTGTAACTATAAAATATTTAGTAAAATTAAATGATTATAATATACATCATGTTAGAGAGATTGGAATATGTTAGCATCATTGATTCTACTTATACTTATAATAATGGAAGTATTTTATTGTTTTTTTCCAATTTTAAAGAATGTAGAGTTGTATGATAATGATAGAATGAATAAGAAAAAAATATATTATTAGGTCATATTTAAATTTAAAAAAAAATATAGTAATTAATTTTATACATTTAATTATACATAACTTTAATTATGTTATAAATAGTTAAAATTTATTTTAGTCTGGTTAATTATAAATATTTTTTTAATAAATTTTATTTAATAAATTAATATTTTAATTAGATTTTAAAAATTTAAGTTAAAGCAGCAACAGTATACACCATTATGATTTTTTTAAATGAAGTTAGTGTTTGAATTATTAAAGTTATATATATTATTGTTATAGGTTAACATCATTGATTCTATAATATTTATGATAAAATACATATAATAATAATACGAAATGTAAAATTAACAAACTATTTAAATTCAATTGTTTTGAAAATTAAGTTACTTTTTGTACTAACACCTGCCGGACCCAGTGGGTAGTTGATTTTATAGAATTCAGTCAATTACCGAATAAATCAAAGTAAAAATTTAACAATTTTTTTTGCTAATTATTTTATTTAGATTTATTTGTCATACAATTAATTGTTTATTTGTAGATTTTATTGCCAAATGCCTTAACTGACACACTTTCTAAAAAAATATAGGTTCCCAAAAATTCATATCACAAAATTGTAAAATACTGCTATCTCATATATATGAGATGTGGGTTGTACAATACTGCCATCTCATATATATTAGACTTGTTTACTAAAAAATCATTCTAAAATATTTCAATGAATTATCTTGTATAGTATATTTTTAGAGAATTAAACTTGAACCATTAATGAAAACCTTCCATTTACACGCTAAAATAAATACATCTCAATGCACTTATTTCTATGAACAAAGAATTAATGTCCCAAAAAAGGAATCGATGGTACGATGTGCCTGAATGCTTGGTGTATAATTATTTGCTAGTTATGCAGTTTGGTCGATCACCCTATAAATAATAATGGTTTACCTTAATAGGTATAATAATTAATTCTCATGATTACAATTAATTCTCATTCGAGCTACTTTCGCAAAGGTAGGCACTGAGTTTAAATAATTACGGTGAAGTCCTTTCTAGCTGGCTTATATTTATGTTGTGTAGAGTTGTGATTAGTTTCTAGCTTGGTTATATTTATTTCGTGTAAGTCTTATTAGTGTGAGATTTTATTTTGAAGATATTTGAAGTAATTGTTCAAATTATATTATTTTTCTTTATTATAACTAATTTAGTTTAGATTATTTAAAATCATGGTATTTTATTTTAATAAAATAATTTAATTGAAGATATTATATTATATAAAAAAATAGAAAGATTTAAATCTATTTTTTCAACAATTAAAATTATTCAATTAACTATAATTTAGTTTTTTTGCAAAAATATTATTTAGACTTAATAAAAAAAAAAAAAAAAAAATTATTAAAAAAAAATTAATTATATTTGAAATCATAATAAAATATTTTAAAAAATTTTAAATCTTCCTGACTGAATAGTAGATTTCATGTAAATTTACATAAGTATTAATAAAATAATTAAACATATTACAAATATTCTAAATCTTTATATATTTTTATTTCACAGGTTTATGTAATTGAGATTGATAATAAAATGTGGTTTGGAGTTGAGATTGATAATAAAATGTGGTTTGGAAGAAACAAATAGATTTGTTGGCACAACCTAGAAAACCATTTGAATAAAGTGAAAGAGGAAACAAGGAGATAGTGACGGGTGAGCATTCGCTACTCAAATTAGTGTGAAATAGCCAATCTCGAGCATTCAGTACACTATTTATTCATGGATAATAAATGTTAAACAAATTATAAAGTTACACATTATAAAGTTGGTAATATAAGTTGTTTTAGAATAAAATATATTTCTTTGCATAATGTAAAAACAATTTGAATGTGAGATACCTACCTCTTTACTATAAGATTTAAAGAATTATGGAATTATGGTTTAAAAATGCAGCTATAAAATTAGGATTAATAAGATGTTAAAGTTAATAGTAGGAATGCATTGTGTCTATCAATTCTTCTATATTAACTTAGTTAACATTGTTAGTTTGTAGCATTAATTTATAGCTATATCATTATTATCTTTTATGTTGATACCATTGTCATAAAACAATACTCTATTATGTGGTATATGTATGTGCTCCAATTAATAAAATTTCTTAGTTACATAGTTATTCTATTTTTGTATATTGTCTTTGTTTTTCTTGTTTTGTTAGAGGTGGTGTGACATGTGAGAAACAATATTGAAGCATTGTCCATTGGAGGTTGTGCAAGTTGGACTTTCTATGTTGTAGCCATAGGTTCATAGAATCTACTACATGAAGTATAGAACCAACCACATGAGGCATGTGATGTATGCAACTACATGGAATGTTTTTAGAAATCTCGTCTAGTGCTTCCTATAACTCTTGTAGCTACATGGGGTACTTGGTGATAGTACTATTGTAGCCATTAAGCAACTATAGTCCATAGATATATTTAGCATTTCCCCTCTTTCTCTTCTAGATCTAGGATATTTATGAGGGAATCCAGAGTAAATATCAACTTCAAATATGACCGCAAATTCTATACCTCAACTTCAAATATGACCGCAAATTCTATACCTCACAGTGAACGATCGACTCTTGAATCTCTATTTCCAATTCTATCTGATGGAGAAAATAATCAATGAGGGAATTTGTTTCTTCCGCATTAATCAACAAGGATATATTTGTAATGGCGATCATGAGATTATCATCCCACAAAGGGTTTCCATCACACTGAAAATCCACCCTGGCGTAGAACTTGTAATGGGGATCGACCCACATACCAATGGGTGAGCTATCATTCTTAGCTCAAAGGTATTTTATTTTTATTTTGTTAGGACTTTTGGCTGATTATGATCCTCAGTAAAATCAATATTTGTGGAGCTAGTTTCCATGTAGTAGGCGTTATCATGGAGGGTTGTAATTCTCATGATTTGAAATTCTAGATTTGCTTTATTAGCATTATGGTTTTCATCTTCGATTTTTCCTCTACAAACTTAGGACTTTGTCGAGGTTTGATATATTTAGGAGTGCTAATTCCCTAATCGGAGGTTTCAATATCAGATTTTGGGCTCCTAATTTCTAATTTTAGTATCCTCCTAGGGATTTCAAGTTGAGTTGTTGTTTGCATCAAATTGGAATCGGTTGTTTGAATGCAAATTCATTTGTTTGAATATTTCCTTGATTGAGTAATTATGTTGAATCTGTTTGTGAGAATATTTTGATATATTATATCTAATAAATCTCTTTCTTTAAGAGAGTTTGTATTTTTCGTTATTTTCAATATCTCCACTAGTAGAGAAACCCATACCAAAATTTGTGTGGCATAATTTACTAAGGAGGTTGAGACCACAATGTGGAGCTAAGTGAATATGGCCAAAGGAGAATGAGGTGCCACAATAGCCATTGCTTTTGAAGATCCCTAAAAGAAGAGAAGATGTGTAGGATTGAAATAGGTTTAACAATGAGATAAACAAGTGTGGATATCGAAACTGAGATAAACAATTGTGGATATATTTAAGAGAGAATGAGGTGCCACAACATTAATTTCTTTTGAATATCCCTAAAAGAAGAGAATTTTTGGAGGGTTTCAATAGATCTAACAATGAGATAAACAATCGGGATATATGAACTGAGATAAGCAATGTCGATATATGTAAGAAAATGGATTAATAGATTTATTATTACTAGAAATAGTATTAGTCCCTTCCTTCGCAAGGGGTAGTTTTAGCCTCTTCGTCTAACCCCGATTAATTTTTTTAGTTATGTCTTTTGTTAAATTATTAAAACAGTTTTATAAAGTTTGGAAAATGTATTTCTCATTTTCTGATTGGCATAGAGCAGTTTGATGGGACTTAAAAAGCCTCATGGTGTGCATTTTTATTTTCTTGTGTATCAATTCTGAACAAATAATTTTAAAATGAAAAAAGACTAATTTTGTAAATGGCCATTTCAGCGTTGAGTACTATGACACTAACATTCTATTCCTATTTCTCTACCCAATGATGCTATAACCTCATCCTCACATATTCCAGCAATATTTCATCAATTGGCACTGTGGCTAGTCTTATGATGGTGGGCTAGTGTGATGATGGCATGGAAACTTGCATCCATACAAGTAAAGAGCATATGTTTGCTTATTTTTTATATTGCTTTGAATCTCTGTGCTATAAAATTCCTAAATGCGACTCTTACAACAACAACACCTGCCCTTGCCCCCACTAAAATATATTAGTGCCATGAAAGACAGGAGATGAGCTAGTTTCGTAACTTCTAGTAGCAGCTTATATGGGAAAGTTTGAAACTTCATTATACAATACTGTGGAAAGTGCCAATTTTGCTAACATGACCTTTATTTTTTGAAAATATTTATAATGTGGATGATTTTATATTTTTCAATACCGGGAATTCACGTAATTTGAACAAGATCCTTATTTCTGGAGGTGTATTTTGCACTAACTTTAGCGACTAAGGGTTTTGTTGACATTGATCTTTCTAGCACCATTAACATCCCCAACATTGACTACATCTTTCATATGAATACAGTAATTTTCTTATCAAGCCTTCCCCACCTAAATTCTCTATATTATAGGGAAGCATTTCCACCTAAATTCTCAATAGGAGAATTTCCACACGAATGTGAATGACATTCCCATATGTTTTGACATTTCTAGGAAAACAAAATGGTTGGTCGAAAGCTTCCACTAGTCAATTAGCTGCCACCAGTCAATTAAATTAATATTTTAGGTTAATTTTCTCTAGATTAAAGGAAAATTTTTTACTGGAAAGGCAGTGACTGATTGTCTCCATTAAGTTTTTCCTCATAAGTCTATTAATTCACTTTTTTATCGGAAAGGTAATGATTGAACTACTCCATTAACGTTTTCATTTTAAATATATTATTTCAAACCTATGGTATGTTTTTAGTAAGAACTTTGAGGAAAACACATAAAGGACACAAAAAAGTCCATATATTGTATTCAAAGCCAAATTACAAGCCACATAAATAGTTCTCATGAGATCCAACAGATTCCAAACAAGGAGAATATTGTTGAGAAAATATCTCAACAAATTACTATAACCAACAAACCTAATCTATCAATTTACTAATGTAAGCATTATTTCCATGTCCCATCTTTAATGCTTACATTACATCACTTCAAATATTATTACAATAATTATAAATTACATATAGTCACATATGTCTGGTTGGTCTTCATTAGTACTCACATCCACTCTTGAATCTCACAAACACTGCTCTTTCTTCACCACCTCATCTTCGAGTTGTCACTTAAAATCCATTTAAATCATAAATTCCTCTAATCATTGTTGACAAACTTCATACAATTAACACTACTTGACTACCAAAAATAATAGCCTAGACACTTAATATCTCTATGGATATGCTTCCATCATAGTAGTACGCATCAAAATACATACATCTAGTTATATAGGTAAGCTTTCCATGTACTAATATAGTTGTCAGTTACACAATAAACCTCTTTGACATACACACTTACATACATATGAAGAACAACTAGTAACCAATGTTCTTGAAGCACTAAGGAATGACAAGACACATCGATGTTTAACAAACTCAACATAACCAAGTCAATAATGTGTTCTCGTGGCACCTAAGAATGTTGAGAACCATTAAATTGACTATATTTCTCTATTCATTAATTGGTATTTTCTTACACTATAACACACAATATATTCGTATCACCACTAATAGTTGTAAAATAAATCAACAACCCAAATTAAAAAAATTGGAATTGCCTCTCAAGATATTCACGTCATATTTTGAACCTAAAAAAGATCATGACAACCAAACCAATCAACCTTGAAAAAATTAATGTTTTCAATCACATAATGAAAAATTTAAATAAAGTGGAGAAGGCCATGGATTCCTCGCTTTCTTTGCTGAAGAATAATCTTTGTGCTACAATTTCCAACACTGACAATTCTTGGCCCACGAAAACACTTCAGCGTATGGACAATAATATTTCTTATAAAACTACATACTTGGTTACGTGTTCGAATATATACTCATCATGGTGACCAAGCTCCACCATTTCTACCAAACAACATCAGGAACATGGCCCTAAAACATAAACCTTGCATCTATAAAGTAGTAATCAGAAACTCAATTTCATCTTAGGATTCACATTCTCCCTCAACTACTTGCTACCATGTTCATCTTCACTTGAGGTTTGGGCTTATAAATAGAGAGTCATTCTCATGATCTCAAGATCGAATCTTGCAATGTCCATTATCATTATTTCCATCCACTAAAAATATTTTCCAATTTAGGCAGAGGGAGAGAATATATGGCATGAAATACAATGTCTCTAATGATGTTGTATATCATTGAAAAATCCAGTAGATTGTGAAAAATGAAGGCCTGTGCACCTTTAAATCTCACAGTGAAAGACAATGGTCATAGGTATAGTTTAGGTATAGGTAACTCAACCCAATATGTTCCAAGGCTCCAGAGTGTTTGTCCAACCAAGGCTACGAGACTAGTAACTCAACCCAAGCTAAGGAAACACGAGAATCAATAAAAAACACAATAAGGAAATAAACCAACAATCACCATGGCTATCCAGGAAATGAAAAGGATAGGAAATCCACTTTCAATCTTGCCCATCCTCCATGCCAATGACATATTACAACCAACAAACCACATGCATATGCAATGTATGCCAAAATTAGTGAAGAAATCATACATGAAACTCGTTACCTACAAGAAAATTTGAAGTAGCTGCTGATGTTGATGCCTTCTTACGATTTCTTGCTCTTACTTTTCCTTCTTGCTGCAAGAATCCAAGTATGCCACACCCTCCAAGAGTCCTCCAAGAAAACTCTAAGTTAGTAAGAGTATGAGAGGGAGAGAGAACAATGAGAGAGTTCAAAAACTAAATTGGCAATGGGTTACCAACTAATCCTCATAAGCCTTTTTATGGATGAGGCCTCTATTTTCTTCATTTCCATTATTTTCCTTCATTTTCCTCCTCAAATTCAACGTGTGACCTTTCACCTCATTTTTCTCCTAATTTCCATTATTTTCATAAATAAATGTGTTAAAAATTTTATTTTTTCTTTCCAAAGCCTTAGCCATTTCCTTTTCCAGTTTCCTTAGCCATAAACAATCACAAGTGATCCCCATCACTAGAATTTTGGCCAACATTTAGCTTGAAATAAGTGTCACATTGATCGTGGTTATTGTTTTCAACTTTTATTTCATCAAATTTTCACCACGGATGTTCCATTAGGATCCATTTCTCACTTCTAACTAAAGTGACATGAATTCACCTACTCATCATTCTACAAACAAAATAATTTGAATAAAATGAAGAAGAGACAATGAGATAGCCACTCATGAACATTCGCTACAATAACAAAATGAGAGTGGCTAATGAGTGTGAAATAAGCACTCTCAAGTATTCACTACAAAATTTATGTATTTTAAATTGGTAATAAAATGTGTTTTATGCAGTGCCATATAAATGTTAAACAAATATATATATTGTTTTAGAGGAAAATATATTTCTTTGCATGATGTAGAAAACAATTTTAATGTAGTAATTAGAGATGTGAGATAGCTACTCCTATCTCACTCCTGAGCATTTAGTACATATTCACTACAAAATTTAAAGAATTATTGTTTAAAATGCATCCATAAAATTAGGAATAATAGGATTTTAGAGCTAATTAGAGGGATGTATTGTTCTAATCCATTCTTCTATATTAAATTAGTTAATGTCGTTAGTATATAGCATTAATTTGTAGCTACATCATCATTATACATATTACATATTACATATTGTACAATAACAATCCTGAAGGATTAGTTAACATCTCCCCCTTAATCTGAAGGGACATCGGACATGCCAAGTAACATTCTGAAATTTTCCAACCTTTTCATGTCCCAATGGCTTTGTGAATATGTCTGTGATTTGCTTTGAAGTAGGACAGTGTGTCAAATGAATAACTTTTGCCTCTACATAGTGTCGAATCAAGTGATATTTGGTGTTAATATGATTTCTTTGATCATGAAACTTGAGATTCTTGGCCAAATGAATTGAAAAATAGTTGTCAGCGAGTAGCAGAGTTGAAGGCTTTTATTTCTTCTACAATTTTCAAGTATTTTGTGAAGCCAAATGATTTCTTTTGTAGCTTTATTTGCTGAAACATATTCAACTTTGGTGGTAGAATCAAGAGGAACGGACTGCTTGTGTGATCTCCAACTGATGGTTGATATTCCAAGACTCATCAAATAACCAGAAGTAGAGACTCCATTCTCCTTATCTCCATCAAAATCAGAATCTGAATAGCTAGTGAGATGAAAATATGAAACTTTGGAATATTTGATGCCATATGTTCGAGTGCCTTTGAAATAATTGAGCACTCGCTTTGTTGCATTCCAATGACCTTTATATGGTTGATGCATGAACTTTAATTATCCCTACAACGAAAGCTATGTCAGGTTGAGAAGTAGTTAGAAAATTTAAACTTCCAACAAGTTTCCTGTACTTTTTTGGATATACAAACATACTTCCTTTGATGGAAGTAAGCTTCAAATTCTGCTCCATAAGAGTAGCGACACGATTACAATTCTACATCCCAAATATGTCCAATATGATTTTGCGAAGCCAAATGATTTCTTTTGTAGCTTGAGCAGTTGCAACATATTTGAATTTGATGGTAGAATCAGCAGGAATGGATTGCTTGCATGATCTCCTACTGATAGATGTTGATCCAAGACTTATCAAATAACTAGAAGTAGAGACTCCATTCTCCTTATCTCCATCAAAATAAGAATCTGAATAGTCGTTGAGATGAAAATCTTCAACTTTAGAATATTTGATGCCATATGTTCGAGTGCCTTTCAAATAATTGAGCACTCACTTTGCTGCATTCCAATGATATTCAGATGGTTGATGAATGAACCTAAAGTTTCCCTACAACAAAAGTTATGTCAAGTTGAGTAGTAGTTAGAAAATTCAAAATTCCAACAAGTTGCATGTACTTTGTAGGATCATCAAACATACTTCCTTCAGTGGAAGTAAGTTTCAAATTCTGCTCCATAGGAGTAACAACAGGATTACAATCTTGCATCCCAAATCTGTCCAATAGTTTTCCAATATGCTTTTTTTGAGAAATGAAAATGTATTTGGGTTTCTAATCAACTTCAATCCCTAAATAATAATGTAATAAACCCAAAATATGTCATGTCAAAAACTTTCAATAATTATATTTTAACAAGCACTATATATTCATCATTGTTTCTTGTGATCATCAAATCATCTACATACACAACCAAATATATAACTAACTTTCCAATTTTATTAACAAAAAGAGTTGCATGATCGAGATGAAATAACTTATAATTCAACTTGATAAGGTGTTCAATAGATTTTCATACCATGCACGAGATGCTTGTTTCAGTCCACACAAAACCTTAACCAACTTACATACCTTTCTCTCTTTTCCTTTAATAGTGAAACCTTCGAGTTGAAACATATAAACATCCTCCTTCAAATAGCCATTCAAAAAAGTTGTTTTAATATCCATATGATGTATCTTCTAGCTATTCATATTTGCAATAGAAGAAGAAGGTCTATTTGTGCCCCATTTTTTTGTAGGAGAAAATGTCTCTGTGTACTCAACACCTTCCTTTTGAGTCTAGCCTTTTGCTACAAGCCTTGCCTTGTATTTATTAAGTGAACCATCTTCTTTGTATTTGATCTGATACACCCATTTACAACCAATGGGTTTAACATCTACAAGAGGATCCACTAACCTCCAAGTTCCATTCTTAAAAAGTGCATCATATTCCTTTTTCATTGCATCCTTCCAATCATTACAATTAGTAGCTTCTTCAAAACAACAAGGTTCACTAATTGTACAATGATTGAATTCACAATCATGATAAACATTACCTGAGTCAAATCTAGATGACATTCCTATTTGAAAATCATCATACTTTCATGGAACTTTTCGAGCACATGTAAATCTTCCTAAATGTTGTTGAAGTGGTTGTGATAGTTGTTCATCATGAAGTACAGGTTCTCCAGGAACACTTTCTGACCCTAAAGAAAAAACACTATCGTCCAAATTTTCTTCAAAAATAACATCCTCATCATTCTCACGAGTCAAAGATGGAAAAGCCACCGACTGATCTAGAATGGGGAACCCCCCCCCCCCCTTCGGTATGTGGAACATCATTATCAGATTAAAAATTGAACTTTTTCCATGCAAATTTCTCCAAATGAGCCAATTTCCTATCAATAGTGGAATTATCTTTGTCTGATTCAAGAAAAATAACATCTTTGGAAAGAATGAACCTTTTATTTTTTTCATCATACAACTTGTATGCTTTGGAAGTATTAGAATAACCCAAAAACATACATGTTTGACTTTTTTCTCATAATTTATTTCGTTGTCTCTTAGGAATCAAAGCATAACATTTGGATAAAAAGACTATGAAATGTTGAACAGTTGGGAGTCGAACATACCAAAGTTCATAAGGAGTTCCATTGTTAGTAACAAAAGAAGGAAAAATATTTCTAATATAAGCTACATAAAGAATTTCTTTGCCCCAAAACATCAATTTCACACTCTTAAAAAACATCATAGATCTAATCATATTAAGAAAATTTCTATTCATTTTTTTTGCAATGCCATTATGTTGTGGATTATAAGATATAGTAATTTGATGTTGATTCCATTTTGCTTCAAATATTGTTCAAGGGCATGAGAATTATACTTGCCACCATTATTAGTTATGAGAATGCTTATATTGTGTCGAGTTTCATTTTCAATCATCAAATGAAAAGTTTTAAAAACTCCAAACACTTGTGACTTATCATTCGACCAATACACCCAACACATTCTAAAGTAATCATCAATGATTGTCAACACATATTTATTTCCATTTGTAGTTGCAACATCCATAGGTTACAATATTTTCCCAAAATACAAGCATCACAAGGTGTAATATTTCTTATAACTGTCGGAAGACCTTTAATACCTTGCTTTTTCATAATTCTAATGCTATCATAATTGATGTGACCAAATCAAGCATGCCACAACAAGCTGGGAGACAGGATATCACTTTGTTGCATCAAAAAATTATAGCTTTCACAAGAATTAGTAGATGAAGTACCATTTAACTTTAAAATAGTACCTTCTTCCACATCGGTCATAATAACTGCATGATGAGATGCTCTTCTCATCTCGATGATGTCATCAAATATATGAATAAAATGCCCCTACTACCGAATATAGATAATAGACATCAAATTTCGCTTAAACTGTGGAATATAAAGTACATCAAGTAGAAAATAATCTGCATGATTCAGTATCTTCAAACAAATAGACCCAATTCCATATGGTTTAATTTGAGACTTGTCAGCAAAGTAAATAACATCATCAATATCATCACTAAAAGTTTCAAAAAAATCTCGCCTAAATGTCATATGACAGGCAGCTCCTAGATACAAAATCCAACTATCTCGCCATGAATAAAATGTAGTGTTGAAAACATCATTAATATGAAAATTACAATGAGAAACAATGTAATGTGCAGACTCTGATAATTTTCCCTTATCTCGTGGTGGCTGATCTTTCTTTTCATTCCACTGAATATTCTTTCCTTTCACTGACTTTCTCCCAAGGGATTTTATAGTTAGCAGCAGTATGATCAATTTTACCACATCTAAAACATTTGATAGCTAGTCTATCATTAAAATTAATTTGTTTTTTATCATTTTGTTGTCTTTCTCCCTCATTGTTTTTCCACTCCCTAGCCTTATCATTTCTTCTACCATGGCCTATACTACTTTTATCACCAACAAAGGTTTCAACATGAGACTTATGATCATTTTGTGCAAGGCACAAATTTTGTACAATAGAGGTAGATGGGTTCTCTTTCTTCCCAAATTTATTTTTTCTCTCAGCTATTTTGTTTACAAGTTTGCAAATCTAATGTCTTTTAACTGCCCACTAGCTTGGAGAGATTCCAAATAGTTTGAATAGACAGGGTGAAGGACTTTTATAAAAGTTGTAATATGTAAATCTACTTTAATTCCGGTGGCTTTTATACCATGAAAACTGGCTTTTATTTCAAAGGCATTCTTCAAATGATCATTATCCTTCATCTCCAAATTAAACAACTTTAACAATAATTGAATAATTTTGAGTTCTAAGTGTGAATCATACAATTATTGCTACTTCTTTAATGCTTCGAATGCAGTACCACAAGAAACGATATGTTGACTTACCTCTTATGTCATTGATGTAGTTATTAAATTATATGCCTTGTTCTCTTTTGTCTCTCAAACTACACGCTGCTTCTCATTATCAGGGGGCTCCGGTGCAACTTATTTTCCATCACTATCTTTCTTGCCTTGACAAACTTCCCACAAATCATTAACAACAACGACACTTTTAAGATTTCTAAACCACTCTTCATAATTTTCCTTTCTACTAAAAACAACTCGAACTATGGAAACTATTGAGGTCATAATTTTCAGGCAATAAAATATTCTTCAAGTCCTTTCAAATTAAAAATATATGCAATAGCTCTTAAAAGATATAAATTATTTTATCCTCTTGTTTCAACCAAAGTTGGCTTTGTGGCTTAATGATTTTTTTCAAAAATAGCTTAGAAAAGAGCTAGATTCAAATCTTATTAGCCTCCAAATATTTTATTTTACCAATGACCTCTTAAAAAAATTATGTATTTCAAATCACTAGAAAATTGACTACTCTTCAATTAAAAATTTAATTCAAACCACCAAAAAATTTATATCCTTCAGAAATAAGTATTTCAGAGTAATTAAAATCTGGTTTGCTACAGTAAATGTAAGTACTATCCTTCAGAAATTTCACTGTGATTAAACTCCAAAAAATGCATATCCTTCATTTTAAGTATCCTTCAGAACTATGTATTTCAAGGTAATTAAACTCCAGCTTGCTGTAGTAAATGTAAATACTATCCTTCAGAAATTTCACTATGATTAAACTTTAGTTTGTTGCAGTAAGTACGAATACTATCCTTCATAAATTTTATTGTCATTAAACTCTTGTTTACTACAATAAATGCAAATACTATTTTTTAGAAATTTTACAGTAAGTAAACTTTAATATTTTTCAGAAATCAATGTAAGTAAACTCCTGTTTGATATAGTAAATGTAAATAAAGCTTCCCAAATTTAAAAAAACAAGCGGCCCTTGGATGCATGGAACTAAGACTCTTAACAAATAGTTAACCGATTATTGGCATTCGACTCAGTCTTGGAATTTTTTATTGAGAACAACAAACACTCAAAACTCCGACATGTATTCTAACTTCCAAGAATATCTTAAAAAAAAAACTTTATACCACTGAATTTCTCCAATCATCTTTCATTATGATGGAAAGATATAAAACTTACAAAGAGTCAATAGTTTGAGAATCTCACACGGCTAACCTTTTGTTACACTCAGCTATCCTCACATTCTTCATCCTCCGCATCTCCTCTACACCACAAACTCCAAATACATGGAGTTTAGAAACAACTCAACCGGGGCTCTGATACCAATTTATAAGCTCGAATAAACTCCACAATGAAAAAACCTCATATTAATGATAAAATTACTTATTTATACATATGCAATATAGATACAAGACAATTGTGTCTCGATAACTTATTAACTCTAAAAATAGAATGTAAAACTAATTACATATTGTACAATAACAATCTTGAAAAATTAGTTAATTGAACTTGGCAACACAAAATCCCAATCCTTAATAATTTTGTTCATTTATTCTATTCAATCTAGGAGGAAAGGAATTTCTCATTTGGAATTTCCTTGGAGATTTTTCTTTTTTCTCTCTCGTCACTCTGTTAACTTTAACAGTTAAGTTTTGGTGACTTTTATGGCCACGACTATCCACTGCCGAGTCACCAAAATGATCTACATGGTGTCTATTCTTGTTTTTAGATTTCGTTGTTCTTTCATACCATCTGTTGCTACCCATACCACGATATTAATGTGTTTTTTTATCCAGTTTCAATATGGAACATCTGTGACTCTTTACATTTCCCTTTTACAAATGTAACCCTTTGTCATTTAGCACTCATTGTAGTTAAAATCGGTGAATGAAAACATTCAATTGTTTGATTCGCACGAGGGCGCCTCCATAGTTCTGGAGTGAACTTCAGCTTCTTGTTCCACATGTTAGAAATCTTCAATTCCGTTCAGAATATACCTAGGTTACTATGCCTTACATCTCTGAATGATTTTGTTCATTAAAACCCAAGTGAAGGTTTTTCTATAATTCTAACCCTACCAAGGTTATGATTTTTATACCAAGGTCTTGAACCTTAAATTGTGGACTCTTGTTTTATTTCAGATTTGCTTGTATGTATTCTTTTCATTTTTTTTTTCTTCTGTCATTTCCATTTCGAACTTAGTATGAGATATTTATTTACAACTGGCCTGCAAATTATGTTTATGATTCTAGTAAAGGGAAGTCCTTCCTTTTTACCATGTTATATGTTGCCTTACGACCTATCATTTTGAACATTAATAAATTGTGGACTCTTGTTTTATTTCAGATTTGCTTGTATGTATTATTTTTGTTTTTTTTCCTATGTCATTTCCATTTCGAACTTAGTATGAGATATTTATTTACAACGGACCTAATTATGTTTATGATTCTAGTAAAGGGAAGTCCTTCCTTTTTACCAGGGCTATTGTTATATGTTGCCTTATGGCCTATCATTTTGATGCAATTTTTATACCTGTATTTTCAAATATGGATGGTTTATAATTAGTTAAATGAAATGTACTTAAATTGTCCAATATATAACTTTTTGGTTTCTAGTATTACCTGTTTCTTTCCATTTATATCTATTATTGCATGCACAAATTGTACTTAGTTTATAATCTTAGTATCTTTTCATATTTCGTATAGCATTCATATACATTCTCTTAGACTTTAGTGGCAATTCATTACCAATACATTATATCTAGAATTTTGAATTATTTTACAGTTGCCACTTAGAGTAATGCATTTCTACTTTACTAAATAGAATGTGCTCCTAAGGTTTTGTTTTAAGCTTATCACTGGGTTATTCCTCCTCCTTATTCATAATTTCTATATAGCATTTTTGAAGAAGTAATAAATCAGTGATTAGTTAATAGGCTAACAACACCTAACTATTTACTATATTTTTATTCTTGCTATACGAATTACCAAAATCGATATAAATTTTTGTTGTACAAATCCTTCTAACGACTAGAATAATAACACCACCTTTTTTTAATATATTTATATATATAAATATCGTAATTTAAGAGATCCCTCGTAATACCTGAACCAAAAGTCTATCTGATACTACATAAGAGGAATTCCTCACTAACATGTACTTTTAAAGTGAAGTACTTAGTTTTTCCCTCAACCTACCGCATAATAAAATTTGTAACTTGCATTATTATTTGGAGATATAACGGATAGACTTCTCTTATTAATCACATAGTACATAGTAGTTTATTTCAACATAATACTCATAACTTGTCTCCTACTTAGTTTATCATTCATTTTAACTGATCATTATAAGAACGTTAAACTACCATAATATTGAGTACGTAAGCAATGATGACCAATTGCTTGGGAAATATCGAGGAATAATTCCTTTCGAGTTCAAAACAGTTTTCAAAAATCAAGAATTTCTTATGTTTCTGAATAATTTTTTATAGATCTTCTCAATATAATTTTTCTTTAGTAAAGTTTTGGTTTAAGAGTTTCATTAAGGGTTTTTATTTTAATTTAAGAAAATGTTTTTTTTTTAAACAATTCATTTCACTCCTTTTTATTTATTTTTTGAATTTTCACCATTTGGCAATTCTCTCTAGCTAAGTTCTTCACACAATCTTTATCTTCTATTATGCTAATTTTTAAATATTAATTATCTTCTATTATGCTAATTTTTAAATATTAATTTAGTATAATATTTGTCTCCACTTATATTCAATTTTTTCTAAAATGACAAGAAATCTTTATTACTCAAGTGCTCTTTCCATTATTCGCAAACAACTTATTTATCAATTAAATAAAGTTTAATTACATAATCAAATAATTTTAATCCTAGCTTCTATATCCATTAAATAATAATCCGTTACTCTAAAACTAATCATCCTTTTAAAAACAAAAATACAATTAAGTTCATTAAAATTCATTTGTCGATTTCTTAATATATCCTATAATAATAATAATATAAGTCTCTATTCTATGTAGCTTTAAACTAATAAAAAGTATATTAATTAGTTCTTAGTTTAAGTTCATTGTAGTTAAATACAAGCGGTTATATTTAATTACAAATGGAAATAAATATGTGTAATAAAAACTAATTAATTAATTAACTAATTAATTTTCCTTCCCCTATTTCTTGGTCATGTCCAGTGTAGTTGTTTCCTTCATCAAATGTAATGATTCTTTTTCTCTATTTAACTTGTAGCCATGATTTGGTTCTTCATCTTGTCATGACCATGAACCACACTTGTTGGTTCAAAAGGGGTCCACAAATGAATTTTGATGTAATTTTGGCCAAAAACACTTCTCAATAAACTTAATATAGATCACAAGAAGTCTAAATTCAATAATTTAGTTCATTTTTTAAATTTTTAAAATTTTAACCATATAAATTACATGGTAAAATAAGTTTTTTTAACATTTATCTATATTTATCATATATGTAAATGCATAAATCTCTGAATCAAAATACTAGAACAAATATTTAAATGTAAAGAGAAATTATATTTTTTTTGTGATTCAGTGCAAAAAAAACAAATTCCTCTAATTCATATTAAATTGAATATATATAATATAATTTTATAAAACCAATAAATATTAAAAAATTCACCATCCCATTACATTTTAAATTTATTTTTTTTTCGACTTATAAAAAGAAAATGACAAACTATCATCTCATTTTTATTAAATAATAATGATAAGTATTATCCTGGTCATAAATTCGAACCTCGGTCTTTTTGGCTAACCTCCTTGAGCCAATTCGTTAATATTTTAGGTTACTTTACCCCTCTTGCTTTTTATCATTCATATATTCCACAAAAAATACAAGTACTCACCGCCGAAAATATTCACGCTCATATGTTGTAACCCACGGAGGATAAAAGTACATAAAGATAATGGAAAACACTACCAAATTTAAGTTAAAGCGGTTTTTTGTTTTGTAATTTGAGCGTGGTTTACGTAGATCCGGTGACCGCTATTAGATGCACTTCTGCTTTCCGTGCCTCAATCATAGACTCTAATCTTGAGAGCAAAGAGGAGAATTGAATCTATAATTTTTTAATTAAAAATGTTTTAAAAACTAGAACTTTTAAAAATAGCAAATTTTTCATATTAAATTTAAGAATTTAAGTTGAATTTAATAATATTGTAAAAGAAGATATTAATAAAATTAGAATGGATGACAATGAAGATAAAGATGATTGCAAATTTACAGACATATTTATTTTTATTGGTGAAATTTACAAGGCCATTAAAATAAGGATGATAGCAAACTTACAGATAGATATTTAGGTTCTAAAGCCTAAAAAATATACAAAAAACTTATATATAGATATTTAGCTCCTAACTCTAAAAAATAAAACGAAATAACAAAATAGATAGCCATTTCCAAACTTATGTTGATTGTAGATTTTGGGACAATCTACAGATAGATATTTAGGTTGTAAAGCCTAAAAAAATATACAAAACTTATATATAGATATTTAGCTCCTAACTCTAAAAAATAAAACGAAATAACAAAATAGAGAGCCATTTCCAAACTTATGTTGATTGTAGATTTTGGGACAATCTTGAATTCTGATCATGATGTGGAGAGGGTCAAACAATTAACATCTCTTCATTTTCTTCCAAAATATTCCCAAAATTTAAAGCATTACCATTTGTTTCTTCGGCTTATCAGCGTAGTTACTACTCCATTGATGATTTACTAGACCCAAGCAGCTGAAGTCTTTGTTTTAATGCAGATGCAAATCGATGAATACCATGGTCTGCAAATCTAAAAATGTCATTTTTAGCGAAACTAAGATCCACATGAACCTTACATGCCACATCCTCGCACCGATATTTCCAACCACCACAATCTATGTGACCATCAATGGAGCTACAAGTTTATTCTTTCCCTTTTAAATCACCTGTCACAATTTTGAGTTTGTGATTTGCATGTCAACCATAGTCGAGTATTTTAGGAAGCGTCATACACAAGGGATGGAGCCTTGTGTTATGCCTCTCATTTTTGAACAAAAAACCTTTCATCACCTCATAGTAGGAACTACTGTAAAATTATTAGGGCACAAATATGGATCTAGCTGAAGAATAATTGCACAAACTTGCAAGAAATTGAAAAAGAAAATTGGAATCAAGAATGAATTTGATTACTCGATATTGGTTTGAGAATCAATACATAAAGCAACTAAGTTAATCTTAGTTGTACATGCGATAAATTTGGATAATTAAAGCTAACTGAAGCTTAATGTGTTTTAAGTTCAGTTAATGTACACATGCACCACATGAGAGCACTAGAGTTAATTAACTAAAGCGAAGTGCACATCACATGTAATAACTAGAGCTGAAATGAAGTTAATTAAGGCTAATTAGGTGAATGTACACCAACACCTCCCTTAAGAATAAATTAGGTGAGTGTGATACAAAATGAATGAGTCCCAACAACAAGGCCATTTTAAGTACCCATATACAATGCATGAAAATATGAAAGATGGAAAACCCAGTGGGAAGAAACCTCCCCCTTCCCCCCCTCAAAATATAATGCAAAAAGTAGAGAAAAGATAACTGCTATGCAGTTGTGTACTTCACCCTGAGATGATCTCATAGAAATTGAAAATTCTGCTCAGTCAAAGTCTTGGTGAAGATATTGGAAATCTTCTCGGAACTAGGAAAGTACTAAAGATCGATGACCCCATCATGAATTAGTTGTCTCATGAAGTGCATGTCGATCTTGATATGTTTGGTCCATTGTGGCTGCGCTGGATCTCTGCAAAACTTCAGCGTCCTTTTATTATCACACTAGAGGACAGTTGGATGATGGACACTAATAACAAGATCAAATAGGAAATGTTGTAGCCAAATGGACTAAATAGTGGGATTGACTACTTCTCTGTACTCAGCCTTTGTTGATGATAAAATCATGGCAGCTTTCTTCTTGCTTGACCAACAAATTGGGTCGGATCTCAAACTAAGTACATCACTTGAAGTGGACTTGCGATTAATGTTGTCGCCATCCCACTCTAAATCTGAGAACCAAATGAGATCCAATGAACAATTTGCTACATAATTAACCCCACATTTGATTGTCCCTTGGACATATCAAAGGATGTGCTTTGCAACTTTCCAGTGTAACTCATGTGGCTCATGCATGTATCTAGAAACTTCTCCTATGACATAGGAGAGATCAAGATGTTTGTGAGTGAGATAAAGAAGACTTCCCACAATCTTACGATACAATGTGCAATCAACCAATGGTGTGTCTTTTCCATTCTCAAGCTTTATCCCCGATAAGAAAGTTATGGTTGTTAGCTTGCAATCTGTCATGTGAAATTGTCCCAAAATATCTCTAGCATAATTTGGTTGAGAAATGGTAATCCAAAAACCACTCTAATTAATCTCTAGTCCAAGGAATAATTTTTGCAAGCCCAGATTTGTCATTGAAAATTTAGTATGTAATACAATTTTAATCTCACCAATGGTAGAATTTGAACTACCTGTTATCAAAAGATCATCTATGTAGAGTACTATCATCAACAAGGAGCCAATTTTCTTCAAAAAATAAATATTGGAATCAAATTTGCAACGTACAAAATTTGGAGATAACAAATAGGAATCCATCTTTGCATGCCATGCTCTAGGTGCCTGCTTGTGGCCATAGAGAGACTTCTTTAGTTTGCATACCAAAGATGAATTTTGCGTGTGTCCATGTGGTTTCTCCATGTATATTTCCTCCTCAAGATCACTAAAGAAAGACATTCTTCAAATACATATGATGCACCTCCCATCATGATGCAGGAGCATACAACTCAACAATTTCATTGTGTTTTAGTTGACTTAGGGGGTCTTGTGTTTTCAAGGAAGTTGGATTCCTATGTATGTAATCATTAATGTTTTGAGTGATTAGAATATGAACTAATTAGATATTGTGAGAATATTTGTAAATACTCTCGAATATAGGAGAACATGAGTGATTAGTGGGAATTAAGAGAGTTGGAAATCAATTGTAACTCTTATTGGTCTCATGATTCGAGGAACTAGAGAGGATTCTCAGGGATTAACTGCAGTTAAAAGTGGACTTAGAGGATATTCAGGATTTAGTTCAGCAGATTAAGGATCTAAACCAGAATTAGTTCAACAGAACCTTTTGTATAAATGTAAGCCTAAAAGGCTAGAGAGTCAGTAGTTAGAGAAGTAGTTAGTGAGTCAGGTAGCCAGTCAGTCAGATTGTAAGCCTACGAGCAGGAGAAGAAAAGCCACTGATATAGAAGATCAGGCTGAGAAGGAATTCACTGTGTAAATATTTGTTTATTAATACAAATAACTCAATTTTGTGTGTATGGAGAAATTTAATTGTAATCTATGTGTGAATTAGAGGTTCTGCATCATATATGTATGTAGGTGGAGTTCGGGTGGAATATAGAAGAAGTGAGGTAACAACGCACAATAGTCATTGGATCTATAGATCAAAAAACGAGGCTAAAGACGATGGGTGACCAAGATTAAGTCGTGCCACATAAGTAAAAGAAATGAACAACAGAGATTAAATCTAAGTACTCGCGGAAGGAGAAAGGCGAGAATCGATCTGGACTGTCAGATCAATATATCTGGTAGATCGACGGTGATTAGTAACCGCATCGGGTGTAGAGAGTATGGGATGCCTTGATCGCGGTTGAAGGCCCACAATTTTTATTAGTCGTTGATCGCAAATTCAGATGCTTACGTCATAGTCAACTACGAGGGTTGAGAGATTGATAATCCACGGGCTAGTTGAAGGGCTGCAGACTATAGGATTTGATGGATTCCATTATCCAACGGATATCAGATTTTAAGTTGATCGGACTTTACCTTCAAGGGCAGACTCGAACATTTATAAATTAAGGTTGTATAATCCTTATCGGCTCCGTAAGGCGGTTAAATGTCGTGCAAGTGGTATGTGCGATCTCATTGTGGACCGTCGGATCAAATGGGTTTTGATCTATGGTGGAGGATCACCGAGAAAGTCAGTTGATCTCGTGGATGAAATCAACGGTGGAAAGGGTAATCGCATATCGCAAGACGAGAGTTATGAATGCACATTCTATTGAGTCATTTTAACTCTATGATTGCGATAAAGGACAAGCTGGCATGTAGAGTGGGGTTTAGTTAACATGCACGGTTATAGAATTAACCAGAGTTGTTATGTGGCTGAAGAGTTGAGATATAAGTTTCCTCACCACAGGATTAAGTAAGGGTCAGACTGGGATTAGTTATTAACTCGTTCTCATGGGACCAATTAAGTGGCCTTAAACGTTAATTTATGAAGGTTTGACCAGGCAAGTCAATGAAATTCCTGGGATAGATGAGATTATGCATTTTATATGCATATTGTGGGTATGGTAGGTTTTTCCTGCGTCAAAGTGGTATCAGTGCAGAATTGTGGCTGAAACATTTGATATTAAAGCATCACAAAGAAATTCTACGTGAAAATTTCTTTGAAAAGAATTTAGAACAGGTTATGTTTTGAAGGTGTGTATACAGGCAAATGGTGATAAAAGCAAGCAAGAGGATATCAGTTTCTAATCTGACGAAAAGTAAGCAAACAAAGATAAATTATAGCAGAATATTGGGATAATTGCAGATGCAAGGGAACAAAAGACAGTCCATTCAAAGTGCAGGTGAATGGTAGAGCAAGATCGTGCAGAAGTCTTAAAGGTGAGATGGTATGCCTTTTTTATTTGATTTGAGGATTGGAGAGCATGTGGTCCTTATATTGATACACAGGTGATAGCAAAGGAAGGTGAGAAGATTGTAGCAACCTAGAGCAAGGAGTGCTCAATTGGTTCAAGAGGAAAGAACCAGAGAAATGCTAAAAGACTGAGCTCAGAGGAAATAAGCTTAGGGAGGCATATGTAGCAAGAAGGAGACTTGTTACTGTAAAGGTATTGTTGCAGCTCATAAAGTAAATTCCACAAACAATGTGGGTAGAATTTCTAAGGGATGAAGAAAGCTGGTAAGAGTTTCTGAGTGAAAGAAGAGGTGGTCAGAACCTAGTATTTCATTTTTTATTTAAGTACAAGAGTATACTTGTGTTCTTAAAAGGTGCACATGAGTTGAAGCCTAGAAGCAGCAGAGAGAAGTGCTCAAAGAGGTTCCAGAGAATAGAGAACCAAGTGCTTGCCAAAAGACCAAGTATAAAGAAAAGCTTTGTGAGGTAAGTGGCGACAGGGAGGACTTGTCATTGTAGAGGCTTTAATTTCGCTCATAGTAAGTGAGTGAGGAACTCATGAAGATAGAGAAGAAGATGACTACTGATAGTCATAACAGATATAACAGAGGTTCTGAGGAAGACCACACTAGAAGAACAATGAAGAAGGAGGATGCCAAGGCAAATGACAAGAGAATGAGTCAGGAGGAGCGTGACAAGGAGATTGCAGAGTTAAAAGAAAAACTCAATATATTAAGGATGATACTAGAGGAAAACCAAAGAAAAGGTTGTGTCTTGAGGAAAAAGGCAGTGAAATGTTCCGAGTTACAGAAAAGGCTACAACAGACACAAGTGAAATCGCTGGTGGAAGAACTCAAAGAAGCTGAGTTGAGAATGGAAGTTTCCATTTGTGAAACAGAACAGGGTGAAGTTATGGGTGAGGATGAAGACTGGAGATCTGTGGAAGATATTATGAATGATATGAAGGATTCAAAACAACAAGGAGATATGATGACTGAAGAATCATGTGAGACCACAAGGTCTTATGTTTTTAAAACTGATAGTTTCTGTATGATTGCAGGAGAAAAGCAACCTTTTGAAGATGTCTTTAGAATAGATGAAGATCTAGAAGTAAAAGGTGACAAAGAAAATTTCTGAGGAGAGGAAGAATTTGACTCGATACAACAGGAAGATTCAATGGATGAGTTACTCAATGAGAGAATACAATCATTTAAAGTTGTCAGAGAGATGGAAGATCAGGATCTTATTCTGATGAAGAATGAAGGAATATTTTCTCAAAGAGGTAATCTAGTGAATTTTATTAATGTTATTGATGAAGAACAAATGCAGGAGAATATTAATGTAGGTGATGAGATAAGGATAGCTTTGGAAGAAGGGTTACAGAGGGACAACAAGGAAAAATGTATTGAAGAAGAAGGACATCTACTGAAAGATGTTAAGAAAGAAGAAGTCTATGCAAAAGATTTAGCAAAGGGAGAGAGGACGTCTGATGATTTGTCAATAACAAAGGAAGGCATGGAAAATTGTGTGAAATTTCCAAATTCTACTCTAATTGAAATTATTGAGTTATATGTAACATTAGACTTTCAAAGAAGGGAGTTGGAAAAGCAGAGGATATATACTCATGATAGATTGCTGAAAAAGGAAGACAAAAAAATTGTCATGAATGACAATCATAAGGAAAAGGAGATGGTAATGAAAGTTCAGCAAATTGACATTACAGAAGGAAGAGTTCATTATTGTGAACCAGAGCAGAGAGATATCATTGAAACAGATGATACAAAGGAGATTTTAAATCAACATATTGATGTGTTGACAAAGGAATTGAAGGAATACTTAGAGCATCATACTAAGATGTTGCCAGAGAAGGAAAAGGTAATGAGGCCTTATATTTTTAATTCTGATAAATTTTTTATGATTATAGGATATGTTGAAAATGAGACAGACATGTTTCAAATTAAGGAGTCAGTTTTAGAACTGAAGAAAACTAGAAGTTTCTAGGACAGACATGCTGATGAGGAAAAACAAAAGCATGAATATACTATGCTTGAAGAAGTTAAATTGATTGTTAGAATCAGTCAAGAAAGTGAATGACAATTACTGAGGGTTGTCAAGGAAGAAGAAGGAAAATATGTTGGAACTGATGAAAAACATAGCGATGTTTTTGAGGGGAATCAAGTACAAAGGAAATTGGAGGACAATTTACTTTTTGAAAGTAAATTTACAGATATTGAACAAAGGTTGTTTGGACAGCAACAAGAGGGTAAGGATGAAATGGTGGTAGTAAGGATCCAATAACTTCAAAGAGAAGACAATAAACAACAGTTTGAAGATGGGTGGACAGAGTACAACAACAATTGGCAAAGTAATTATCAGTCAAAGGATAAATTGGACATAAATATTGAAAGAATAATAAGATTGATGATGAAGGTGCCTCAGAAGAAAATAGTAGTAAGAAGGCCAAGGAGCAGCACAAAGAGAAAGACAACAATAGACTGTGAAAGCATAACTAGTGGAGAAAAGCAGCATAAAGTGTGGAAACCTGGAGAACAACAACAAACAACATCAACAACCAAAGGAAAATTACATAACAAAGTATGGGATCCAAGGAGACAAAGGAAAAAAGCACATGATTAGGAGATTATGATTGTTTTATCCTTGGGAGTATGTTGCAGGAGCATACAACTCAACAATTTCATTATGTTTTAATTGACTTAGGGGGTTTTGTATTTTCAAGGAAGTTGGATTCCTATGTATGTAATCATTAATGTTTTGAGTGATTAGAATATGAATGAATTAGATATTGTGAGGATATTTGTAAATGTTCTCGAATGTAGGAGAACATGAGTGATTAGTGGGAATTGAGAGAGTTGGAAATCAATTGTAACTCTTATTGGTTTCATGATTCGAGGAACTAGAGAGGATTCTCAAGGATTAACTAGAGCTAAAAGTGGACTTAGAGGATATTCAGGATTTAGTTCAACAGATTAAGGAATTGAACTAGAATTAGTTCAACATAACCTTTTGTATAAATGTAAGCCTAAAAGGCATAGAGAGTCAGTAGTTAAAAAACTAGTTAGTGAGTCAGGTAGTTAGTCAGTCAGATTGTAAGCCTACGGGCAGGAGAAGAAAGGCCACTGATATAGAAGATCAGGCTGAGAAGGAATTCACCATGTAAATATTTGTTTATTAATACAAACAACTCAGTTCTGAGTGTATGTGTGTGTATCGAGAAATTTAATTGTAATCTGTGTGTGAATTAGAGGCTCTACATCGTATATGTATGCAGGTGGAGTTCGGGCAGAATACAAAAGAAGTGAGGATGAAGGATCGTGTCATTGAATCTGATTGAAGGATCAAAGTAAATTTCAGGAGCGACAATGGTTAAGGAATATGCAGAGTCAAGCTCGGGGGAGATTTAAGGAGGAAGATATAACAGCGAAGGACCAGAACCTTGAAGAAAACTAGAATCATAGAAGAACATTGAAGGAACGACATAAAAACAAAATAAAGAGAAGGACGAAGTAAGTGAGGTAATGAAGCACAATAGTCATTGGATCTATAGATCAACGAATGAGGTTGAAGGTGATGGGTGACCAAGATTAAGTCATGCCACATAAGTAAAAGAAATGAATGACAGAGATTAAATCTAAGTACTTGTGGAAGGAGAAAGGCGGAAATCGATGTGGACCGTCGGATCGATAGATCTGGTAGATCGACAGTGATTAGTAACCATAGGGGGGGTAGAGAGTATGGGATGCCTTGATCGCAGTTGAAGGCCTGTAATTGTTATTAGCCACCGATTGCAAATTGAGATGCTTACGTCATAGTCAACTACAAGGGTTGAGAGCTTGATAATCCGCGTGTTAGTTGAAGGGCCGCAGACCGTAGGATTTGATGGATTCCGTTATCCAAAGAATATCGGGTTTTAAGTTGATCGAGCTTTAACTTCAAGTCTGGACTCAAACATTTATAAATTAAGGTTGTATAATCCTTATCGGCTTCGTAAGGCAATTAAACATCGTGCAAGTGGTCTGTGCGATATCATTGTGGACCGTCGGATCAAATGGGTTTTGATCTACGGTGTAGGATCACTAGAAAGTTTGTTGATCTGGTGGACAAAATCAATGGTTGAAAGGGTAATTGCATATCACAAGATGGGATTTCTAAATGCACATTCTATTGAGTCCTTTGAACTCCACGATTGCGATAAAGGACGATCTGGCAGGTAGAGCGGGGTTTAGTTAACATGCGCAGTTATAGAATTAACCAGAGTTGTTATGAGGCTCAAGAGTTGAGATATAAGTTTCTGCACCAAAGGATTAACTAAGGGTTAGACTCGGGTTAGTTATTAACTCGTTCTGCATGGGACCAATTAAGGGGCCTTAAACCTTAACTTATGAAGGTTTGACCAGGCAGGTCAATGAAATTCCTGGGATAGATGAGATTATGTATTTTATATGCATATTGTGGGTATCGCAGGTTTTTCCTGCATCACATCCTCTTCTACTACAATGGAGAGAGCTAGCCGAATGGAATACATTTTTTCCACTGGAGAAGAAATTTGATCGTAGTCAACACCATGTACCTGTTGAAAAATGTTTGCCACCAACTATGCCTTATATCAACTACCTTGGCCATTTGTGGATTCCTAGTCTCGTAAACTCACTTTCACCTCACAAGTTTACGATTTGAATGTAGTGGAACAAAATCCCAAGTATGGTTCTCAGTGAGAGACTTGTATTCCTCATCCATAGTTGCTTCCCATTCAAGATTCCCAACTGCTTCTACACTAGTTTGTGGATTAGATGCATGCATCATATAACCATTCATGGCCATGCACGGATCCATAGCTAAGAGTGATTGTGGATCTTCCTCAAATAGAGGTATAGTGGCAGGATCATCTAGGAAATCACTCATGCTATTCCATTTTTGTGGTGAAAGTGGTTGAGAATCTTCCGAACTACATGAGGAAGTATGATCTTGATGTTCAACAACTGGTGGTCCAACATGTGTCACAAGAAAAGGCTCATCTAGATCGGAATTTTGACCTAAAGCATCATCTTTATACTCATTAATTAATGGTGAGGGAAACTTTGTAACAGGTTCATCTGGTGGTGCATGCAAAGCATCTTCTTCAAACTTTACACTCCTTTCGATCAAGAGAACTTCAGTGTTGATATCAAGCAATTTGTACCCTTTAACTTCATGAGAATATCCAAAAAACATGCATGCCTTACTCTAAGACTCCAAAGCCTTTCTCTTCTCTATAGGAATACGAGCCCATGCTCGAGACCCTAAAATGTGGAAATGACTGACTTCAGGTTGCATGCCAATCCAAGCCTCAAAAGGTATTTTTCCAGTAACACATTTATGAGGATATCTATTCTAGATGTATGAGGCACAATTGATAGCTTTAGGCCACAATTTTGATGAAAGAGATTTTGCATGCAACATGCAATTGGCTCTCTTTCAAAGATTTATTCTTCCTTTCACCCACCCCATTTTGTTGAAGAGTGTAAGGAACTATATGCTGCAAATGTATGCCTTCTTCATTAGAAAGGTTTTGTATATGTTTGTTGACATATTCCTTCCCATTATCTGTGTGGAGTATCTTGATATGTTTTCAAGATTGATTTTCTACATGTGCTTTGAAAATATTTAGATGTTGAAAAACTTCAAACTTGAGTTTCAATAAGTAAAGCCAAGTGAATCTCGTGTAATCATATATATATGACAACACATATATTTCTTTGATCATTGAAATCACTGAAAATGGACCCATGAGATCACTATGTACAATCTCCAAAGGTGAATAGGCTCTCCAGGCAAGCCCCTTCTCAAACTTCTCTTTTGGATGCTTTCCGAGAGCACATCCATTCCAAACACCATTTGAAAATTCAATGACCGACAATCCTTTAACCATCCCTTGATTGCTAAGTTTCTGCATATATCTAAAATTCAAGTTCCCAAATATCTTGTGCCAAATTTTACTTTATTCATTTCCATGTGTAAGTAGCAAAATATAATCTGATTGAGGAACAAAATAAGATAATGTGTACAAATGAGATTGATCATTTACCTTGCCAAATGCAATATTCAATTTGGTTTGCATATCATAAATGATCATAGAATCAGAGGTAAATTCCAGTTTCCTTTTGATTCCTGTGTGTCTCATCTGATACACTGAAAGATGATTCACAAAAAGCCTTAGAATATAGAACACATTCTTAAAACTTCTATGTTTGAATTTCACTCTTCCTTGTCTAGTTGCTTCAACTGCAAAATTGTCCCCCATGAGAATAGGAGGTATCGAGTATATATCTAGAGAAGAAAATGATTGCTTTGAAGAAGCCATATGATGCGAATCTCCTAAATTGATGATCTATTCTTGCGATAGAGAACGAAGGGAAATCAAAGAATGACCATTTCCCCTTGTTTCTGATGATTTTTCCTCTGTCTTCTTCTTGGCACTTTCTGGAATGTCATGACCAAGGTTATTTTGTTGAAAAGTCTTTGCCATTAGAACAATAGTCTTCTACATGCAAGAGGATTTAGGATGATAACCTCTATTACAATAATCACACTTTGAGTTTCCTTTCTTTCCCTTCTTACGCTTGGAGTTGAATTTGTCCCTTTCTTGGATCTGGATCCCTTGCCTTTCCCTTGCCTTTGGATTATTGATTTAGTTTCGAGCTAGACTTTCATTTCTCATGCATGGCAAGTGCATGTGGATTTGGAGACTTTAATGAACCCATTTTGATGATTTTATCTTGCTCATGAATAAGAGACTCAATAAATGCACCAGGGCATTTTCCATTTATCTCCAGTTTCAAGTCGGACTATATGAAATGTAGAAACAAAAACAACATATTCAAGGCCTAACTTAGACAAAATAGAAAGGATCAATTGACCTTCATGTTTGGATTTATCAATCCTACAATAATGTAATTATAGAAGCAACTATTTTAATTTCATAAATAAATCTTGAATGTTCTCAAAGTTATTTGGATCTAAGGAATTTATCGCATTTTCGAGAATATGAGCTCGCATCTCACCCTGCTTTCCAAATAAATTTTCCAAGATTGTCCATACCTCATTCCGAGTGCTGCATGTGTTCACACAGAGATGGAATGCTAGAGATATGGACAACAATAGAAGACCAAAAGCCTCTTCTATCATGTTCAAGTATTTGTATTTTTCAATGGTGGAATTAGGTTCAGCTTCTGTATTCATAACTATCTGATACAAGCCTTTCCCTTCGAGGTGAAGCAAAGTCTTTGGCTTCAATTGGAAGTAGTTATATGGAGTAAGAATATATGAAGATGAGAACTCCATTCTTTCACTTGTAGTTGTAGTAACAATTGTGGCAGCTCTCCAATATTTCGATCTTCAAATCAAATTTATGAACAATTACCAATCCTTTGATCTTCAATCTTGCAAAATATTGTTCATGCACCTTCTCCAAGCCCTGTAGCTCTGATACCATGTAATATTATTAGAGCACAAATACGGATCTAGCTGAAGAATAATTGCAAAAAATTGCAAAAAAATGAAATGGAAAATTGTAACCAATAATAAATTTGATTACTCAATATTGGCTTCAGAAAAAATACATAAATAAACTAAGCTAAGCTTAGTTGTACATGCAATAATTGTAGATAATTAAAGCTAACTTAAGCTAAGCCTACTTTATGTTCTGTTAATGTGCACATGAAGATGCAAGCACTAGAGTTAACTAAACACACTACATGTAAGCGTGGTTAACTAACTAATATCAAGTTCACATCACATTCACATACAATAACTAAAGCTGAACTTAAGTTAATTACTAACTAGCCGCATGTACACCAACAACTATAATGATGTCTAAAAAACATCTTGGCACGAAACTTGATGATCACGGTGCTGCAAAACAAGCCTTTGATGGCATAGGAAGGGCGGCACAAACCTCGTGCAGAGTGAAATTCTTACACTTCGAACCAAAAGCAATTTCAATTAATGACAAACCTATTTTCTTTCTCCATAGATGCGAAGGTGGACTATATTGGGAGCTTATTTATATAAGTTTGGGAAAGAGCAGATTTCAGCACTCCTACAGAGGTTTGAAAAATATCAAAGTATACTAAGACATGGTAGTCTCTTAGGTTAAAGCATTAGAACTCGATCATCGTTTTGAACTTTTTAATCACTCCATTATAAAATAATCAAATTATTCATAAATATTATGTATTAAAATATGGTGTAACTATGAGATATTTAATGATTATCATATATATGAGAGAGGTTGATATATATTAACATTATTGATTCTACTTATAATAAATAGATAAAAGTTAAAGAATACTATAGTTATTATTATATATATTTTTAAAGATATATATATATATTTTTTTCTTAAATTAGTTGTAATTAAAAGTGGTAAATATATAGGTTAATTTTAAAAATGAATATATAATAGATTAATTATTTTTATTGCATTCAATAAACATTAAATTTTTTAATTAAAGTTTAAAATTTTACATCAATCTGGTTTGATTCGTTATGAATTAATCTTTTTATTACATTTTAAAATATGGTAATCTTTAGTGTAAACAATAACAAGGAATACAATATTATGAAATTAAGTGTTTTAAATCTACATCAAAATTAATTGAATTTCATATATATTAATATAATGTCACTATGAAAATTTTGGTAAAATTTAGTGATCATAATATATATTAGGTCTCTGTAGATGATTATACATCATTGTTTATGATTATAGTTAATTATATAATATTTTAAAATAGTTAGTCATATAATTAGATGTTTCTCTATAATTAAAATTCGTATATATATATGGATTACATAAAAGAAATGTTTTGAGATTTGCATTATTTTTAATTAATTTTTTAAATTTGCATTAATTTTTTTCCTTGAATCAATTTTTTTTCATTTTGATATCAATTTTAAAATTTACATCAACTTTTGTTTCTTGAATTAATATTTCAAATGAATTATAGTTTAGTTAAAAAAAACAACAAAATATGAAAATTTTGAAATTTTAAAATGCATATTAGAAAATTTATTGGGTAATTGCATATAGAAATTTAGATAATATTAAATTATAATCATATAAAAATATGTTAGAGGATTTGATTTAAACATTTTAACTTAACAGGAGAATTTCAAGATATTAAAGTTTATGATTGTTAATAATAATTTAATTTAAAAAAAAAAAAAAAAAAATTAAGTTTGAGATTTCAGTATTTCAAATAGATATTACAAACCATTATTTTTTTTATTGATTTTTCTCTTAGGGAAATTAGGACAAGTAAATCACCATGAGGTTGTGAAGACTTAGTTTAACCAAATTATAAAAATAAGTTCCCAAAATATATTGGATTTACCAACCAACAATTGACATACAAAACAACAAAATTGAGCTTGCAACTTTTAAAAGACTTCATTTGCTAGAAATATAGAGAGTGTGCATAAGGTTGCACTTAGCTAGAAAACGTGTTCTGTGATGAATATGTAGAGCAAGAGCAATGCCTTGCCTGAAACCATGTGTGCCTTAACCATATCCTCTACCACGAACATCCCAACCTCGAGCATAGCATCGACCATGATCATTGAAACCACGAGCACCCTAACAAATATCAGTGTGACCATGACTGTAAGCAACCTAACCAGCCTTGTCTCAAACCATGTGTGCCTTAACCATATCCTCTACCACGAACATCCCAACCTCGACCATAGCATCGACCATGAGCATTGAAACCCCGAGCACCCTAACAAATATCAGTGTGACCATGACTGTAAGCAACCTAACCACGAGCACCATGGTCATGAGTGTCGTGACAACCATGTGTTCGACAATTGTATCTTTTTCTATGATGCCCCTCCCTACATAACTGAGAGCCTTGAGCTAAAAAAATGATGATAATTGAGCTCCACAGATGGGACACTTATGTGCCAATTACTTCAAGGTGCAAGAATTCTTGACAGTAGCCTGAAGCCATCACTGTCTGGCTACTAATAAAGAAAGTAAACTTCCAATGTGAGGTATTATGCCTGGAGAGGGTGAATTCCCTTGTGATTTAGAGACTTCCACCTATTGTGTCTGATAGATGAAAAGGAGACAAAAGATCCTAGGTGAGAGACGAACCATTAGGTTAAGCTATCCGGCCATCTTGATCCCCACAATGTTCATGCAAATACAACATTGTGTTGAAGGAAAAATAAGAGGTGTAGTGAGATGCATACACACCAACTTTGAGAAAACCAGAGAAGGACTAAGGAGGGGCCGACAAATGTAAACATAACTAAAATGGAAAATGACGAAATGATAATTAAGGGTCAACATATCCTGCAAAGGAGAGAGATAAACAATACAAATTTGTTGTAACCATTGTTGATCCAAATATGGAAGCTTCCATGCTCTATCGTAGCCTCCTTCTCGCACTTCAAGTTTCCAATCCATGCCATTATAGTTGGCCATAATTTACCTATAATTTGAAGTCAGGAAAGTGTACATGTCCATTGAATCCGTTAATGCCCATGGTGTGTGAAGGGTTATCAAACTATACCTGTGCATTCAAATGCGCATGTGACTAGGCAGGTGGTTGGAACCACCATTCAAGATGATAATTGGTATGACATTTAGCTTGTACTTGCACCAGCT